>JAQFZY010001893.1:0-13533 GCA_034696285.1 Hypogastrura burkilli | reverse complement strand
TCAATCAGACGCTGGTAGTGATCATAAGCCACGACCGGCTTCCGGTCCAGAAACTCCTTCTTCCCTGGCGGAATCGGCAGCATGTACTGAAAAGAAAGGTTATGGCTTATATTTTACACGAAATATCGTAAAAATTACGCGGTCCTACAACGTTAAATACTCCATTTATAGCCGTAGCGTATACTGAGCAGGAAGGGGACGGCTTAAATTTGACGTGAAGTAACGTAAAAATTACGTGCTACAACGTTACTGCTCAATTTCTAACCGTGTGGCATGTACTGAACAGAAAGGTTAACGCTTAAATTTTACGTGAAATAATGTAAAAATTACGTGATTCCACAACGTTAAATGCTCCATTCCTAGCCGTAGTAGCATGTATTAACCAGGAAAGGGACGGCTTAAATTTTGTGGTCCTTGTAATCGTTCAGAGCTGTCCCCCTTGACTTGACACCAGGAGGCGCTCAACTATGTCGCCTGTGGTCGGAGTAGATCCGCCGTGCAGGCAGTTGCCATCTAGCAAATGAAAGGTACAGGTCTCGAACCCTGAGGCGTTGAAAGTTATGGACTCAACTGAGTAAAAACCAGTGGAAAGAAAAGCTCCCAGTAGTAGCTTTATGCTTAGCACCGGCAGCAATGAATATTCCGCCATCTTGTCTCCGAATCGAAATAGATACTGGTCATGTCGGCATGTTGTAAAACACTCCAAGAGTACCGAAGCCCACTATTGAATTTCGTGCTCGTTACCGATTACAGTTCACGCATAACCGCTTATCCGTCTAAAATCACAATAAGCGTATGAAGAATGGCCTGGTCTACTGTAGCACAATTATATTATAATCGTATCGTTTAAATTTTATCTAGGCACTAGAACTACAGTAGCTATCATACGAAACTTTTAAAGATTGGCTTTTCAGAAATGGAGAACCGGGAATTATATATTGTGCGTAGTATAACGTCTTCCAGAATATTGGGACTACAGTACAATCCGACACACACATCCATATTTATAATACATAAGCTATAATAAGATTTCGATGTCAAGGGCATAGCAATTAATTGGGCCCTGATCCATGGGATCGATATCGATATTGACCGTGTTTGATTAGCATGTATTTGACTTAATCGGTTTATACTGGATTCATATCCGATTTATGTTCCTAACCAAATATGAGGTAAGTATGTTGTTTGGATTGCATATAGTATTATTAAGGACCGGGTTCTTGCATATTTGCATATCTTTTCAGCATGACATTATTCACGTTTTTACACCAGATGTCCACGAATCAGGTCCCTAGGACCCTATATTCTGAATCTTATATTGAATATTTTTCCATATTTTTGGGTTTGACCGCATATTTGCATATTTTGAGCTTTTCGTGCATATATTGCATACAACTCATGTTTTATTGCGATTTACGTATAAAATAAAGTTGAATAGTACGAAAAATTGTTCTTTAGACAAGCAATTTCACTAATTTTTAACCTGGCCGCGGAATATTTTTGTTTACTCTTTTTAACTAGAGCTATTCAGTGTTACTATAAATATATTATGTGCATACTCACCCAATTTTACGAGCATATCTCTCCTATATTTGCATATTTTATAAATTTGTGCATTTTTTGTCTTAGCTGTGTATTGTGGCATATTTCTGGATTTTATTGTTTACCCGTATTTAAACTGTATATTTTATGCTTCATTTTGAAGTGCATATTTTTTGTTTTTAAGTGTATATTTTGCCTAAATTTCACAGCATATTTGCTGCATATTTTGACACATTTTGATTGCATATAAATCGATCCTTAATTATTATGTATATTTGTTCATTTCCTCACTTTGTTTTGGTCCAAGCCTATATTTTTCGATCAGCATTAAATATGAGCCAGTAAGAACAATGTTAAACATGTTCCACTCCCTAGATTGTGTCAGAATTTTGTAGCAACAAACATAGAGTCTGTTACTAAACAGGAACACTAAGCACTCCCGCATGTCATGTCTCCCACAATTTCGATCTTGAGTACTTCCATACGGACCGGATCCGGCCTGGCAGAAAGAAATGAATGAAAAATCCCCGATTCCTGTAAATAGTTCGGGATTTATGCTTGGAAGGACAGGATCTGAATAACAAGTGATGCAATTTGCCGCCTAATCATTCCTCCCCTCCTCCTTACACGGAATGGCATATAATATATTGCATATACGATAGTCGAAGATCACATTTGGGAAAAGTGCGTCGAATAAGGCCGTGTTATGGGAGAATAGTCGGGGGTGCTCTGCTGCCCGGCCGGATGATGATGAGTAACGTCGGAGAGGGTCTCCTACTTCTTGTCCCCTTTACTCCCGGGAGAGGTTATGGCCACATGTTACCGCCACAACTATTTCTAGAATCTGTATAAAACTGGGCATATTTAGTAAATTTCCAGCAAAAATATCAGGGATAAATGGATTCTAAGAATTGAACGGATTTATGGTAAATTAATAATTTGATTGATTTTCAATGAATCTGGAAAAATACTAATATCAGAATGCAGCTTACACTAAAGCTAAGTCGCAATTATTATGGTTTGGCTTATTCGCATTTTAAACTTCAGCTGACGTAAAATGACGTTATGCCAGTAACATTATGTTTTAGGGTCAAATTCAAGAATCCAAGTCTAATATAAATAGTAGATTTTGACTTGGATTTGATTATAGACTAGTATGAGGCTGCGTTAAATACTAACTCGAATCTGATTCTAGTAAACTATGTTAGACTAGGACTAGAAGCTATTTAATTCGCCAAATGTTAAGTGTCTCCTGGAAAAATTATTTTTTCCTTATGAAAAATACTAAATGTTTTTAGGTATTCGTATTACACCTTATTATTATCCGCGTGTGCTGACTTGACTAAACACAAAGTATCCGTTCACTTTTAGGTCGGAACATTCGACATGAGCATCATGTCTCATTAATCTTGTTTATATTTATTTCGGATTTCATTTTTATTACATTGTCTATAATGAAAAAGGAACGGATTAATATTCCCTTACAAACCTTGAAATATGATGTTATTATGCCCTGAAGAACAGTCTAAATATGCCCTTAAAAACGCACAATATGTCTTTAAAAACCCCTAAATATGCTTTTAAAACATAAACTATGCTGTAAAAAATAAATTATATGCCAAGAAATAAAATATGCGCGCAAGCATAAAATGTACGGGGTGAAATACGCAATACGCATACGAAACGGCAGCTCAACAAATATTCTATTATAGTGTTTAAAATAAACACAGCGCCTAAGGTGCAAATTTTTTAATTGTTGGTTGTAAAATTGGAATTGTAAAAAACCACCAAAATTGTCAAAAGAAACCATTGTTTTTTCGTAAATATGCACTAAATTGAAAAAAAGCTCAAAATATGATTCTATGTCGTAAAAGTCAAAAATATGCTAAAATATGTTTAAAAGAAACTGCATATATGAGGTCGTACTGACCGAGTTCGTGGACATTTGCCAAAATATTTGCAATATCTATACGTCATAAGAATATACTTTTATGTCGAAATCCGTTCCTAATAATGAATAGTACGACACTGGAAAGGTTGACATTCGGACTAAATCACTCTTTACTAAACTAAGAGTCTTCTTTATCTGCCAGAAATATACGGGGTAGCAATTAGCACAGTTTGACGATCCATGAATTCATTTCAGCCCCTGTCAACATATTATATGCAATGTTATTTAAGTGCATATAATTTCTGATTTACCATCGTTAGTGTAGATGCTCATAATGCTTCCAGAGACTATAGACTGACATAACCCGGAAAATCCGCCCGAGCGCTAACATAGTCCCCATAGCTAAGTCAAGTATCTCCCGGATGACTCAGATGGTCTCCTCTCGGCTTCATTCACATTTAGAGCCTTGTCGGGACCCGGAGCCCGTCTCTGGCTCATATTTATCGGGGGATGAGGGTGAAGAATGTAAAAATTCCCGGCTCTTCTTATGGATGGCTCCTGCTGGCTCGTAATGGGGATTTTTACTCAATCTGACCCGGCATGGAAGAGCCCGGACGTCGGGGGATGGATTCATTTACGTTTAATGTCCTGGCATATCTCCCACGTTGGACGGAAAGCCTCCAGACTCCCCAATACCCGCCTTCCGTCATTTCCAAAGTTATGATCCTCCAGGAAGGTTCCTTCTGGAAAATCTCCGAATTTCGGTTCATTCCCTGTCCACTCTTATTAAGTACTTTCTCCGGCCTGGCCCAATTCTGTATGAAGAAGGATCCTCTGGGACGTCATGTCCAGGTAAGCTTAGGGCTTAAGGAGGGGCGGGGTTGATCCGGCATTATGTTTTCTCTGGTATCTGTGTCAATGGATCTCGGAGATTGACAAGTCCAGCTGTGCCCAGGTCTAATTTGAGACTCTCACGGCAGTTGGGAGTTGGAGCGGATAATGTAATACGGAAGTATCTGGCGGCACGCATGGGGAAAGGCTTTTTTGTTGCTTTATATTATGCTCGCAAAAACAGGTATGGCGTTTTTTTGGCGCTTGGTCTTCCGAATTTTTTTTTTTATTGTTTACATAAACATAAATATTGTTCAGGCTAATTACAGTCATTATTGACGAGCACATTAATGAAACTATTAAACAAATAACTACCTAAATAATTTTTTGAAAAGCGTATTTATGAAATAATTCCTTTATGGTGAATTTTAAATAGCAAAATATATTTTCGTTAAAAGTGGCTCAATGTAACTAAGTGTAACTGATGGGAGCCAAATCATATATATGTATATATATAGTATATATTTTATTAGTTGGTCATAAATTATATTTCTTCTGTCACATCTACAGAAGGGCATGGCACGGCGAAGGTTTTGGGAGGGGTCAAAAAAATTAAATACCCTTCCGCGCGTAGCGCGTTAAGACTTGAACGTATTTGTGTAAAGTTTGTACTGGTAATTATCAAATTTTCACCCAAATTGAGACTTAAACTCATGAAAAATCGGTATTTTGCTGTAAAAAGTACTTGGAAACAAGTAATCAAAGCCGATATGGGCCGAAGGCGCCGAATTTTTCGCATTTTTTGTCTCAAGAATTAATTTTTCCTTTCGCGTTCGCAGAACACAGGCAAATGACGAACTCGAACCCAATAATTTTATTAATCCCTTTAAATCCCTCCAAAACACTTTCTATTTCCAAACAATGTTCCACAATCAGTAACAATGGATGAACGATTCTATTAATACTGGAACCAACTGAAACTCTTGCAAAAAAATAAAGATATTTTTCTCCGAATTCCTTACAATACTTATAATTTATCATAAATATCCTTCACGCTTCCAAAGCTCATAACTTTACCAGGTAATCAATAGAGGCAGACACCAGAGCCCCGTCCAATAATGGGAATGATTTATGAATTTTTTTTTAGAAAAGTACTTCCCTCAAGTCTGAGAATTCCATCACATTCTAATATTTTATTCACACTCCGTTACAGAACCTGTAAGGACTTGAGGCCCTACTCTCGCACCCAGCTCCAACGGAACCTTTTATAGTCTCCCGTCAATTAATCAAGACCTAGTCAGAGTCATGCAGAAAAATGGCCGAGCCTGACATGAGTAATGGGAGCGTCCCCGTGTAAACAAGCCTTTGAAAGAAACAGGAGAGGATTTAGGTCGGAGGACTCCCTTTGTCATCATCATTTTTCCTTCCGCGTCAGGTCAATAAGTCAGCCTCCACTATTTTAGTGTACAGAGTGGACCGGCTTCCATGTATTATGTAAATGGTCATCCCCTCCCTTGACATCTAAGTTTATCCTCCGTGTCACTCCGGAGGCCCCATTAGGATATTTCAGGCTGGACGTTGGGCAGATTAAGGCTGTCAGGCCGGAATGAGGGGCTCAGTCCCATAAGTTACCGGGAGGCTGTGCTGGGCGGAGGGAGATAAGACTTTGGTGTGACGGCCTATGGACAAAAATTGTGGACATGAAGTGGGGCCTAATGAACACTTGGAAGGCCTTTATGACGCTGTCGGTTAGTAAGCCTGTGAATGGGAAGCTGAATGGTAGCCTGCCGTCTGGGTCCGGGATCCTGAGCCCACACAAGGCGGCTGATGACCTTGACCTCCACGTCACGGTCAATGGGTGTAATAAACGGTGGTCAGTGGGGAGTGAGTCTAATGGGGACTATGCAGCGGTCCTTAGTGGGCTAGAAGCGGACCTTGAGAAGGGCTCACATTCAGAAGAGTCTGTGAAGCGGGACAGTTTAAGCAAGAATTGTGAGGCATTAGTACAAAGTTTGGACTCAAAGTTAAGTATTGGAAGCGGTGTGGATGAGCGGCTAAAACTGACCTTTGACCTTGAGAAGCAGCAGAATGGGACCCTAGTGCAGCATGGCATTAATAAGTCACAAATTGGGACCATAGAGAAGTACAACCTTGAAAAGTCACAAACAGGAACCATAGAGAAGTACGACCTTGAGAAACTTAGAAGAGCCAAATCAAACGTTAACCCTGATTGTCGCTACGATAAGGATAATGAGGTTTTGAGTGTTAAACTTGAACTAGTTCGTGCGCCACCTAGCGGTCAATTCTGCCAACGAACCGCGGGACTTAACCCCGCCAAAAATGAAAAGAGCATCTTGAGATGTGGAAATTTAGCCATTGAGTCCGAGGAGTGTAACCACAGCAACCGAACTACTGCCGAGTGGAGGTCACTCTTTGACCAGTTTGACCCGGAGGGATTCGGGGAGATCCTCTGGCCCGAGTTCCTCCTTGCCCTGAAGTCTCCGGAATTCAGTGAGATGATTGAGCCAGGGAAGTTGGAGCTCCTGCAAGAGATGGCGTGCCTGGAGTCCAGGAAATGCAACGCAATCACCTTTCAGCACTTCCTAAACATTGTGAGTACCTACCTGTTCCATTTGTTTAAAGGATTAATTTATTCCTAGAGATCCCTGATTAAAGTACGGCCGAGCTCATACTTTAGTAGTACTACGGGCTGGAGTGGTAGTACGTGGCCAAGTGTAGGTAACAGTTGGGAAGCAGGCCTTCAGAGAATCATCTCGACATTTATTGTTTTAAAAAGTGAGAAGTGTGCGGGAGCAGGAAGCAGATGAGGATAGGACCAGTAGTAATACTTACTACTACGGGAAGATGAGGGGCTCCTTCATCTGACGAAAATCCGGCTTTTAAAGAGAAAGATTACATAATAGTTCAGATCTGTTCCTGCTTTGCAGATGTTACGATTCCAGGTTCACGGTCCCAATCTGGCGTAAGCTTTTGTCTAGATCGTGCTTAACCTAGTTTGGATTCATACGGGATTCCTTCTATACACTATTCATACATGTGTCAAATTAATTGGCCGTATTAGTTCAAATACCTTATTATTATGGTTAAATAGTTAAATGTCAGGCGAATCTTTCCAATTACCTTCTACATACACTTTTTCTTAATTTACAAAGAGTTTAAATTGCCTAAAAATATTTTATGTAGAATAAATGTGAATTGTAAAGTGGGATTAAAGTAACACATATTAACTATGTATCAACTTATCATAGGGTAAGTATCGTATACATAAAACGCGTATGTATGTGTTAACTGTTAACGTTTCAAATTTTCGAAAATATTCAATTTTTGCGCGATAACCTATTTAACACTGCGCCTGTGAGTTGAATATTTACAAGTTATCTTAGTTTTATCGTGCTAAGAGAAAGTACATTAAGTAGTTTGAAAAATGACCTGAACCCAAAACACTCATCTAAAACACCAAAACCTCACCACACATTGTTATTGAATAAGTCTAATCATTTAGATTTTTTTCGAATTACTGTAATTTTTTATTAAGACACAGACATTGCACGTCTTTTACATAAAACATGAGATAGATATTACCCAAAAATCTTGATACCTAATCAAATATTTTAATTTTGAATGAATTGAATGAAAAACTTATAGCCTTCCAATTAATATACACAAACTGTTGTTGTGTATAACAAAAACTGTTCACAATTGTCTGATTAAATTACAGAACTGGATCATATTGGGCATAACCTCTAATAAGTTGAGTAAGAGATTTTGGTTGATAAATAAAAGAACAAATCTCAACTAGCAAAGGCTGATTTAATTCAAAATACTAATGCCTAATCAAATATTTTAATTTTGAATGAATTGAATGAAAAAAAGTTAGCCTTCCCATTAATATACACAAACTGCTGTTGTGCTTAACAAAAACTGTTCACAATTGTGTGATTAAATTACAGAACTGGAGCATATGTGGCATAACTTCTAGTAAGTTGAGTAAGAGATTTTGGTTTATAAAAAAAGAGCAAATCTCAGCTTGTAAAGGCAGATTTATTTCAAAACAATAATGGTTTTATTAGTATACTAACCAAAGAGGGCAAATCGTTTAACCCGATACGTCTGAATCAACTAGAGGGCTCATAGTAGGATCACCTCCGCTTCCAGTAAATGACCTCATGTGAACTGTAAGTCTGGAACCAGGAGTGAACATCTTTGTGCAGTCCTTACACTTCTTGTACGGCTCTTCGTTGTAGTGACCAATTTTAATATGAGCGGGAGACGATAAGGTCGGTTTCTTAGTATGCGCTCTTTTCCGGTGGTCTCCCAAATTTGAGGAAGATTTAAAGGTATTTTCACAGTGCTCACATTTGTACGGTTTTGGATTTGTGTGTGTCCTCATGTGGACTTTCAAATGATGGGCAGCCGAATATGCCATGCCACAGTCCTCACACTTGTACGGCCTGGCCTTGGTATGTATCTTGATGTAGGACTTTAAACTGTTCCTACTCGTACATGTCTTGGTGCAGTGCTCACATTTGAACGGTCTTTCCATTGTATGTCTCCGCAAGTGAATTACCAACTGACCACTCATCGAAAATGCCTTGACACAGTAGTGCGGACACTGGTATGGTCGTTCCCTTGTGTGGGTTCTCATGTGGATCTCTAAATTTCCATTCGTCAAATGCGTTTTCCCACAGTGCTCGCATTTGTATGGCCTCTCCATAGTATGCATTCTCATGTGGAACTTTAAATACTGATTCGTCAAATATGTTTTTCCACAGGCTTCACATTTGTATGGTCGCTCCTTTGTATGCGCTCTAATGTGAGCTGTCAAATTGTTACTCGTACTGAATCCCTTTCCACACTCCGTACATTTGTACGGCCTCTCCATTGTGTGGGTCCGTCTGTGAGAAATCAAATGGGAACTCTGCGGAAATGATTTGTCACAGTGTTCACATTTGAACGGCCGTTCAAATGTGTGTGTTCTCATGTGATCAATCAGGTGTGCCTTCTGCCTAAATGCCTTGCTACAGAGCAGACATGTGTATGCCTTTTCATTAGAATGGATCCGTTGGTGGATTGACAATCCACTATTTCCTGTAAATGATTTCCCACAGTGGTCACATGTGTACGGTTTCTCCTTGGTATGCGTTCTCATATGCAAAGTCCAGACTGTTCTCTCTGCAAATGCTTTCCCAGTGTTCACACTTATGCGGCTTTTCGTTAGTATGTTTTATAGAGTGAATAGACAAATTGCCAATCTGGGCAAACGCTTTTCCATACTGTTCACATTTATGTGGCTTCTCTTGGGTATGTATTTTGTAGTGGCAAACCAGTGTGGATCTAAGAGCAAATCCTATATCACAATACTCACATTTGTAAGGCATTTCACTGGTGTGGGCAACATTGTGGATCCTCAGCTGGTCACTCCTTGCAAAGCTTCTTCCACACTGCTTACACTTGTATGGTTTAGTATGTGTCTTCGTATGGGCAGTCAGTTGTGATTTCCCGGGAAATGTCTTTCCACAGAGCTCACACACATATTCCAGATTAATACCATTGTGTTCTCTGGAGCCCATTCCGTTTAGTACTCTCTAGCAAGGTTACGCTTTCTTGTCCAGCTGTACAGTTAACCAAAGCAGGAAGTTGAACTTTGTCACTGCAATACTGGCCCCATGGAAAGTATCACTGCAAAAATTTAATGTTTGAGGATTATAGTTTAGGTCTACTTCATGTTATTGCAATTTAGCTCGAAATTGTGTGAAAGCGTGAATTATAGGGAATTCTTCAGATAATTTGTATAATTTCGTAGTCCGACTTCTCCGTGATCAATGTTTAAAAGCTAGACTTTAATTTTAATTACTTTAATAACTTAATAAATAGAAAAAATGCATTTAGAAAAAGCATTAGGCGTTTTTTCTTGAGACAATATTGATCGGATCGGGAATGACGCCAGAAGCGACGACTTCTCTGACCCAATAATTCTTGAATCGTATTCGTATTGGTATATGCCATTTAAACTTTATTATCCATCATGTCCCATCTGATCGTTAGATCATGTAAGTGGCTAGCATTATAAACAAACAGACAATACTCCTGCAGGTTCTATATTTTGCAATGTTTCAAACAATTTGAAATACCTACACTACAGGCTGAATCCAAAGAATTCACTTATCAAACAATAGTACAACTACAACCTCACCTGTGACAAACAGTCTGACCTATGATGTCTGATGAGTGGAATCGCCTCAAAATCCTTTCCTTTGAAATCAAACCCGAGTCCAGGAAGTGATGCCACACAGGTTGAAGTTTTACAGTACAATATGAAGGTTTACTATGAGCTTGTGCTGTTTTTTAAATTACCGCAAATACAGTACTGTATTATCAATCGCCAGAGTAAGATCCTTACAAGTTACAACTTGTGGACAGACAATAACTCTCTATGAAATTTAAAATAATAAATATACCTGTACTAGTAGAGACTATACTACTACATACATACATAGATGCATATAGCCTGAAACCGAAAAGACGCTATGTAGTAGTATACATAGTATAGGTACCTATAGTACATTTAGTACAAGGTCCAAGGTCCAAGACCCTTCAAATTCCGAAATTTGGTACCTGCTGTTATCATATGTATACTAATAACAACTAGAACATATGAGAGGTATAGGTATCCTTACCTCACAGTCCTTAGCTGAAGAAGTCGTAGGGTCGATGGACCTTAAACTAAAATTGAAGGTCCCTTTCATATCCGTATGAACCTTAGAAATGTCTGTATGAAAATGATATGATTAACATGGTCAGCTGAAAACCATGGTAATAATGGTTGTAGAAGTTGATGAATAATTAATGACTGCCATTTAAACGATCACCAATTAATTCGAAATCTCTATCCAATTAAAGAAGATTTCCGCATCAATTACAGGAAATTGCTCACCAATCATTTGCAATTCATTTTACAATAATTCACGGAATTAAAATTCTCTCATTTGGAATATTTCAAATCCTCTAATTGGTGACAGATTTTGAATTAATTCGTGATAGTTTAAATATTTATCTGTAAAAAGGAAAATTTCCATGTTGCATTCCAAGTAAAACACAAGAGGGTTTCCTGTGATGAAAATCAGAAAATATTTGATCGCTCTAACGATGGTAATCGGTCGCATTGGTGAATCCGCGCTGGCGAATAAAAAGGTCACATTGGCGAATTTATTTTCCGCGATGGTGAATACAAAAAGTCACATTGTCGAATTTATTTGCTACGCTCTCTAAAATGTCGAAATATAGAATAAGCTTAGCTTATTAGGTTTTGCGTTTTAATATTTAATTTTTATTTAAGTTCGGTTAGGTTACAACGTACCAAAACTACTAATTAGTCGACACGAAACAGAGTTCGAAATCCCCATGTGTCGACTTTTGAAAACACTTTTGAAAGTAAGATTAGATTAAGGTACATCTAGTTAGGTTAGGCTACTAGCGTTATGTGAGCATGAGAGTAGCGTTTGCTAGGCACTTGGCGAATTGAGAATTCCTGATATACGTATATGGCGAATGTTCTCAACCTCGTTATAGCACACCTTCGAAAAACTCCCTACGGTGGATTCGCCAATGTTACCCCATATTCTAACGTTGTCCAGTATTTGCGTGGCTCTGATTTTTTTGACCCACCTGAAATCATAACCTAGGTTCAACTAAGTTCATGAACTCCAAAATTTAATTTTCAACGTAGGCTGTGTCTACTTTGAAAAGGACCTACATTTAAAGTGTCCACTAATAATAAACTTTTGACCTGCTAATTTGCCAAAAGCCTCAAGTGCTAATGATTTTCGTCCCCTGCTATTAAACTAAAAGTCTCCACTAAACATCTCCAGCAAATTCCATCACCAAACGATACAAGCATACTAACTACACGTACATTTATAAGCCGAGCTTGCTGTTCAACGTAAAGTTCAAGAAGGGGAAAGATGAAAGAGCGTCTTAAGCGTAACAGGAACCAGGTGTGTGAGGAAAGCACAGACAGGCTCCTCCGTCGTCCTACTCACTTTAATTAGCGGCACGTGAGACGAGCCTAAAAAGACCTTTCTCGCTCAATACAAAAAATCGGAAAATAGACGGACCGGAGTTCCCCATTCAGACAGACTCTCCTTCTTACGTTATTTGAAGGAGTTTAAAAAAACGGCTGGGAAGTACATAATTGGCTTCAGCCCTGTATAGTAGACCCTTCTTATCTTGATGAGGCCCCCAAATGAAACTTCAGGTTGTTCTAGGTTAGTGCTGTCCTCTTATTAAAGGGCCCATTTCATGGCCGACATCTCTCTTCATTACTATTACCGAGTCATGCTTGGTCCCTGTGTGTGTGCATCTGTCCGGTCTCAGGTGGGACGTGGAACACACGCATTGTACTGTATATTGGAGTTGTAGACAGAAGACATCCTACGTATTTATCATCCATTCCGACCCTGACCTCGTGAATGATATTACATTACGGACTGGACTAGAAACAATAAAAATCAACAAGGTTATTATTAGAGTTGAGGTGAGATATAAAATTTGAAAATTTAGAGGACATTATTTAATATACTATATTCATCTCATTGTGAAAAGTCCCACTTAAATATGCACATTGTTAGCCGTAGCGGGAGCCCTAATCCCCAGTTAGAGGGTTTAAATTCACATCCAAAAATACAATCCACCGAACACTTCATGATCCTGATAAAGGAGTGAATAATTATAATGGGCAGCCTCCTAATTGAGAGCGTAGGTAGGTACTCTATTCGGATCCGAGCCTAAGCTTGACACGCCCAAAGCATGGAGCCCGACGTGTAAAAAGGCTGGGTTAGGAGTCCTGGCCCGGAGCCCTTAGGAGTGTCAAGTGTCACCTTCATCACATAATAAAGTGATTTAGAGGAGGAAGACTCCTCTCTTTCGTTCTGTGTGGTCAGAGACAGGGACTCGGGTATGGGGCAAGACAAATTACCCATACACCTTCACTCAGCCCCGCCACGGCTTTGGTCCTACAGAGGGGAAGGAGACAGTAAGCTTAAATCATGTCAGGCAAACAAAAATAAACGTAAGCTCTTTCCGCCATAAGGTGACAGATTTGGCCCGGTAGGAGTTCGGGCAGGCATCGAGAGATGAGACGAAAGGCTTACTACAATTCCCATAATAATATCCAAATACAAGTAACGACCTCGCCTTCGGCTCGTGTCTTATACTTGCGCACGCGGCTCCGCCGCTTAGCGCGGTTGGCT
>JAQFZY010001892.1:0-13534 GCA_034696285.1 Hypogastrura burkilli | reverse complement strand
CCGCACGGTCGGGTGCCTCGGCGCACTTCGTGCGCCTATGCGCCGCCTATTGCGCATAGGGAGGTTTTCCTCTATGCATATCATTAAGGTCGGTCTCACTTACCAGTTTAAACTGTTTATTATAATTCGGTTCGGTATTAAGATTCGATTCACTGTTGTGATTTGTCAAGCTGCATGGCGAAAGGCATGGGCTTGACAGAGCATTTTTATTGTCTACCTTTGGATTTTGCAACTTTTCTACTTTCCTACAGCATTTAGTACAGCCCAAGACCCTCAAAACAACCGTCCAAGTCCTACGCACAATGTTGAGCGTAAGCAAAAGCCAAGGCCCGGTTGGCCTTATGAGGCACAGCCGCAGCAGCAGTCGGCCTCGCATCTTATGAGCCTACCTCAATCTCAGCTTATAGCGAGTAGCAGCAATGAAATGACCCCACTTGTGAATGGAACCAGTATGTCCAGCAAGAGTATGACCAACACGAACAGTAGTAGTAGTGCAGAAGATGAGGCTGATGAAGACGGAGCCCCATCAGGGGGTGACTTACTTGTGTTATCAGTGGACAGAACAAGGCAGAAGATGATCCTTTATTTGGCTCTCTTGACTGCTACAAACCGGGAGGCTGCTAACTGCTACTACGCCCTTATGTCACAAGTAGAACAAACCGTTGGAATTCCGGGTTGGTTGGAGGGTCTTGACGAGATTGTTCTAGAAGAAGTGGCTCTCCTCTACACACTTGGATCCTTTCATCCCGCATTTTCCTTTGTTCAGAAAATCATGCTTGCCGAAATTGGTCTAAAAGTTCGGGGTCAACTTTACAAATACAGAGCACCTATTAATTATGCCTCCTATTACCACCACCCCGTTCAGGTATTTGTTTAAAATAAAATTGCATTGCAACAATTATCATAACACTTTTTCAAGCTTTAGAAACTATATCCTTGTTTTCCCCTTTTTGTAGACCTACGACCCAAAGTATGCACCTGGGCACTACTATTTGCCATACGTACCTCCCTCTTTGACGCATGTGCAACCTCAACTCTCCAGTTCAACTCAAGGACCTCAACAGCAGCAGACGCTTCAAGCTGTTAGCGGAGGAAGTGGAGCGAGATGTGTGAATCCGCTCCCGCTTCCTCAAACAATTGACATCTCAAGACTGCCACCTCAGACCCAACCACAGGCCCAGCTCCAAGCCCAACCCACCCACCTGGCATATTACCAGCCCCCTCACTACCCCTACCAAACTGTTTATATGGGAGCGCATCATCAACAGGTTCATCCTCAAGTCGTTAGCAACCCAGGTCCTGGAAGGGGAACCAATGTTCCAGTCGCTTCAATGAGCCCAAGGAACACAAACATGCCAATGATTAATCCAAACCCAAATCCAGCTGGTGTTGTAGCTGGGGACAAAGTATGGACTGCGAAGAAACCAGGTACGTTGGGAAGTTAAATGGAGTACTTCTTATTTTAGTTGTGTAGGTGTACTTCGTGGCATAGGCAATATTTATTAATACTTTCGAGCTTAATGGAGTTCAATTCAGTTGTGTCACGTGTCACCTCAATGTGGTAAATGGTGAAAAATACTATTTTATAGCGCCTGCAAACACTATGGTTGTTGATGCGGAGTCAATATCGCCACCATTGAGTGATCCTAACCAAACAGTTCCTGCCGGGAGGGGAAGGAAAATAACTTGTTACAACTGTGGCTCGAAGGAACATCATGGGCACGAATGCCAGGGTAAAACGATGGAGGCAATCACCCAACGTGAGTTGGTATTGTTAGTCATATTTTACCTTTTTGTTCCTATATCGGTGAAGGTAAATTAAATCGTATTATTTTATTAGATTTGTATCGTGTGAAATTTGATGACGGTCAGAAAGCGGATACGAGAGCCGACACTTCTTCATGACGAAGAGCGGCGGATCAGTAGTCCAGTTCTATGAAATCCTGTACATAAAGCGAAGGTATGTAAACCAACAAGTAAGCTCGTGATTCAGTACTACTCTATTGGAGTTTCGCAATATTCGAGGAAAGGATGCACATCTTCAAGATACAATTTGAGTAGCAAGTATTTAAGAAGTACATTAAGTTGACTTCTAGGATATTGTTGAGTAGGTAAGGTATTGCTATAGGTATGTATATTTACATGTGTTTGTTATGATAGGATACATACATAGATAAAGGTAGCAGAAGCCTCAACCGTAAAGGTTGATTTACCGGTAAATCCATTTTTAACGAGGTGGGTTCCCCCTTTCATTTTGCAGAGTAGTAAGTACAGGAACAACATCAAAATTCTGAGGCTAAATGAGCTTTAAAAAAAATTAATAAAACGTTTAAAAATTATCCGGCCTCACTGGAGGATACGCTCCTCTATACGCGTGCAGTTTTCAGGAGTGCGTGTTAATTTTTAACACACTGTGTGGTGTGTGAACAATATAACTACGTAAAGTACTTAAAATTCTCATGGCTCGTATGGGACAGCTCAAGTTCAAAAATGCATTTTATTTAGGTACCAATATTACCAACTTGTATATTATGTTGAAAGAATTTTCCCTTCCTCATACCTATTCACTTTTATTATTTAAAAACGTGCGTTTTTAATTTAGCAGCATTCTCGAAATGTGTTATAATGCTCAGTTATGAAGTATTTTCTGTCGAACAGCTATTAGGTACATAGGTTATATATTATACGCAGCATGTTAATACGCCCTGCCGTACCCGATCCCGACCTTAACCATCGTAAAAGGTACCTATTTACAACCTGTCTCATTCCGAACCCTTTTTAAACCATTGTAGAAATGCATGATTTTATATTTGTTTTCTAAGACTGTTTCAGCATAGAATTGTCGTAATCGTCATGTGCAAATCTACGTAGGTACCATTTTATCCAGCCGATGCCGCCAGTAAGCTTAGAGCTCAGATCTAATGCTTATGCTTAGGTATTTTCTGTAAAATTATCGGGATTCTCTAAGAACATTTCAACGTTGCCTATTATCCTAATCATTGAAGTAAATAAGTTATGCAATTATAATTGTATAATTAAAAAAATACTAAATACTAAGTCAAAACCTGAGCTCGTTCGGAGAGAATATTTAATTGTACCTTTGTACTTGTTACACTTCAATGAGAGATGAGATGCGAGGAGAGATGTTGGAGTAGAATGTAGGAAACAGAGTAAATATGATACTATTATTGTATATGTTGTGTGACTTTGTGTTAAATAATAAGTTTATGCTTTAAAACGTTCTTTTGTACGGTAGGTAGGCCACGAGCCGAGAATAATAAAATAAAAAAGGAATTTTTCATTATATATTCCCAAGTGTGAACATAAACAATGTAGCGCTCGGCTTTTATTAACGACTAAGTACGCATAATATTAGAATAATTGAATAGTAATAATTAGTATGATGGTAATAAGTACCTAGATATTATATATTTCCTAAAAGTCCTAAGTACTGAATACTGAATACTACTACATATGGTTTATAGTTGATTTCCTGCCTAATGGAATCAGTGGCACATTTTACAGAATAATCAAGGAATTTTGTGCTTTGCGGCTTACAGATCACGCATGTCGATGCCCAACGGACAATTACGGCATTTGAAGATGAAATTTTTATTATTTACACTAAGTTTAATCATTCTTGAATATCAGGCACCATTACTTTATGGAATTATGACGTGTGTTATGGAAAAATTACTACCTATATAATAATTCCTATTTACAGCTATTAATGCGTGAATTAGGTTTTCGCGAGCCCGGAGGACTGCCTATAGTTTGGGATATTGTGCTCAATTTGAACGCTCTCCCCACCGACCTGGACGATGGAATGGGTCGCGACCTTCCGCTCAACGTAATGATCATCACAGAACTCCATTATGCGATCAAGGGCAATGAGGAGCTGCTCCTTTGGAACTGTCAGTACGATTCTAAAGTAGTCCGGATACTCAAAGCACTGAAAGAGGAAAGGGTTTCAGAAGCACATATTAGTGCCTACTATATGAACGGCAAAACGTAAAGTAAGCATCAGTAGGTTTGGTACATCAATGCATTCAAAATTCATATTGGAAGTAAATAGGTACTAGTACTCCATTGGAATTCTAACCTTCCCTGGAAGGCAAAATACCGACTGCTCAGATACGAGAGACTCCACAAATTGAAATTCAGTTGCGAATTCCGGAAAGCGTGCCATTTCAATCCCAACCTATAAAACAACAGAATTTCACATAAATATATGAGCATCAAGTCGGTAACTAATAACTTATTAACTTATACCACCTATTTTTTTTCTGCCAACCGTCTTACCATTATGTACATGGCCCCCTTGGGTTTGACTGGGTGTAGCCCAGCGCAGAGCTGCAGTCTTTCAAAAGCTATATTTGCATTATCCTAGAAATGGGGTCATAGGAAAAATCATTTTAGCTGAATCCGTAAATCTGACACCATATCTGAACCAAATATGTTGATTAAAACCCACTTGAACTTGAGCAATAGTGTCATCAAAGAAGGACTTGGGCGTATTGCTAAGGATGTCCGGGAGGGCCCCTTGAACTAGCGTATTACTTCCGATAATTCTCTGGCTCACGGCCTGGAGCCCACTCCGAATCTGTACATTTGTGCATATATGGTTTCAGCTTCTATGGACTTGTAAGCTGTAAACCATAATGGCTAAGGTGCATTCCTTTCTTTTACTTACCTCCTGTGAAAATGAATTATTCCTGTCATGAATCAGAATCCAGCCCATTCTCCAGCCAGGTATCAAGAATCTACAGTATGCCAAAGTTCAAATTCAATCAATCCTGTCAAGTCCCATGTCAATACTTATTAGGATCTTAGTCATAAGTCTTTCAATGGAACCTCTTGGTAAGGCCGCTGCAGGAGAGAATGGGGACGTTCTTGCTGAGGGTTGCCAGCGGGTGGAAGGCCTCTCCTTTGAAGACCTGGCTCAAAGGGAAAGTAATATGATCTGAGTGAAAGTCTCTGCCAGGTAATCTTATCCCGTTACTCTGTTTACTCGGATTCGGACTACTCTGTTCCATAATCAAAATCAAACTTACAAAAAAATCATAAATCTCATCCGCAATGATTGGGAGGCGATGACGTTCGGCGACGGCCAGGATCTCCTCCAGATGCTTCTTGTCATAGACTGACCCGCAAGGGTTGCTAGGATTATTCACAATGATTGCTGCCGTGTTCTTGTCAATCTGGGACTCCATGTGCTCCAAATCCGCCTCCCATCCTCGCTCAGGCTAAAAGAATACAATTTTGGCTCATCTTAACCTTTCTTACAAGGAGTCCACGTGGCGCGTGTCAGAAAATTCTCCCCATTATTCATGGAATACTTAATCCCCAAACGCTTCCATTGAGTTTACAGAAGACAGCTCTAGAGCTCTAGAGCATGTACAGCTTGTGGCTTAAGGGGGAGCCCAAAAGTATGAACTTACACTATTTCACCGAGGGCGGAGAAAGGTTTTGATATTACACCCGAAAATCAAGGGTTCTGAAGCCGTCTTGTGTGCCTTTGGCCAAATATGACTTAATCTCAATGGGAAATTGTTTGCAAAATTTTCCGTAAGACTATATCTATGCCTTGAAAGATTTGGAGGGCGTGGGCGTACCCAAAGCACCCTTCCCTCTACACGCGACTAATGCCGTGTGTAGCACGAGGACTTTCTCCAGCTTGCTTTCTCCCTTTCATCCGCGTGCCAGAGTGTTTGATCTCTATCTACGCGGATTAGAATATTTGAGAAGGCTCTCCATGAAGTTCCATCAGGCTTATTTACTGTCTGCCACGTGAGAAACTGATTCTCGGGAGGATAATGAAGGGGAATTAAGTGAGAGAAGTCCTTACCAGGAGATTATAGAACTTGGTGTTAATCCCGTAGCCGGCCCCCAGGGTCCTGTATATGGAGAACCCGGGTCGGGGCATCAGAATGTTCTGTCCACGTGAGGCCAGGGTCACAATGCAGAGGTCGAGAGCATGGGAGCAGCCGCTACATAAAATGATGTCCTGTTCAGAACAAAGTAGGTACTGTAGTTCATATCCACTCGGGACTATCTATGGGATAAACCTATGACGTCAATTCCATGCCAAACCCACGTTAAACCCTGAGATCTGATATTTAAAATTCAAATTAGATTGGGCTCAAATCAAAGGCTTTAGATGGTACTTTGTGCCTTGGTACAGAATTGACACGACGGGTAGTAGGGAGAACTTACTTCAGCCGTAATCGGGGCTTCCGGAACATTGTAATACTGGGCCACGGCCTCCCTGGCACTCTTGTAGCCCGTTGTTGGGGCATAGCCATTGTAAAGCATGGAGGAGACCGACTTGTGCATGGCTTCAATGATACAGTCATGGGGCTTGAGGTTGCCGAATATTGTGGGATCCCCTGTCCGGAAAAAGTAATGAAAAATACGAAATAGATATTAGTTGACATCATTAGATAACCCAGGCGCAGGTGGAGGTGGAAAGCTCCATATTCCGCAGTATCAGTTGCGGACAACGTGCCCGCAAAGCTGGACAGGTTTCGTATTTTCGTTAGATTGTTATATTACAAGGATTAGTGGTGCAGTTCACGTAGGAAATACTTGAGCCCACGAGTTTCTGGCATTTGGAATCCCCTCAGAGGGTGTAATTAATTTCTTAATATGAATAACAATATGCAAAGCATGGATTCATACTAGAGATGATGCATAACTTGGGAGCCGGTTGGCCTTGTGCCCCAATCAATTGACTATCTCTGCCTCTCTCTGGCTCTGGCAGTCGCGACTGTAAGTTGTTCGAATTCGTAGTTTCAGCTTCAAACGTGTAGCACGATCGTTTCATTTTCATTGCCCGTTAATCAGGAATAAATGTTTACCCCTCTGAATTCTGAATATGCATAATTTTTATCGGTCAAAAATTGTAGTTTTTACCGGAAAAATCCTTTTCCTATCCAAGGCTTTAGCTGGGTGACTTAATACTAATCTTGGTTACTTAAGCCCTATGAGATCAAGTTAACTTTTGTTAGCATAGATAAAGTTAGGTTAGGCTGGGTTGGGTTTGAACTACAGAAACAACGGATTTGTTCCGCTGAACGTGTTACTGCGAAAGGCTTGTATCTTTTCGGCATGAAAAATAGGAACGACTCAGAAGCTCATTATCTTGTGCTTGGTTACCTTTTCTTCGACGACCGATTCTGCCTACTTCGCATTTCCAGAATATTAGCATAAATGAACCAAGATGAACAAATAACATGTGATATTGTTGCAAAAACTGGAAATAAATTAAGCCCCACTCTTGCTATTTAATGCTCTCAAAAACCAGTCTTCCAGGACTGAATCAATCTTTATGAGCTAAGCTGTCATAAATAGCCGAGACTAAGTAAGGAATAATCTAATACAGAGGCGAGGTCGGGGTAGGGTTAGGCCGAGTTATGAGCGAGGATGCATTAGGATAAGGCGAGGCTTGATGAGCCAATAGCGTTATAATGTTGGAGGATGCGCTCAGAATAACTTAATGGTTTCGGCATGGGTTCGGGACCTGCTTCAATATTCCAGTTGGGCTGGTTTTTAAAACTGATTTTTTTTTATTCTCTTTATTACTTCGATTATGGAAATGAGGCTTTGGATCATATGCAGATATTCAAATAGTTTAGTACGCTATGCCATAACTCTGGAAAAATTATTCATAAAATATACTTTCTACCTTGCCCTTGTCGGGGTTAAATGAACGATTAGGTGGTGCAAAATCCTGGTTAGAGGTCAGCACTCATCTCCTCGTTTCAACGTTTGGCATGCATTACTGTCATAAAAACGAGTTTAGTTGGGGGCCTATGAATGCAAAATGCAACACGTGCGAGTTCGCAAACTAATTTTCGAAAATCAGTATTCACCTTTGTCCAAATTGCATATTGCGAATAACCATGTTCCATCTGTGCTCCAAGGTCAATTATTGTACTTTGTTCTACACCTGACTAGTACCTGCACCCGTTATTACCAAATCTATGTAGTATAATGGAATATAATTAGTTCGCCTGCACATGAAAAGATATTCCTGTTGCACGTGGCACCCACTGGTGGCAAAGTTGAAAACGTATTTGAAGCTCATGATTCGTTTTCGCACAAATTGCAAATTACGTTTATCTCGGTTTGGCTTTAACTGTATGCAAGTAATTTTTAATGATTTACATCACAACGAACAATGTGTACCATGTTCTAACTACCTATAGGTATGCAGCCTGCCAACAAATTCACTTTCAACCGTAGACTCGCAAACCGAACTTATTGTGTAACAGGAAGAGCTAGAAAAGGACACGACGCACATTCTAAAAATGTCTATTTCATTTGTGCTGATCTTCTAAGTTCTGCTTGGAGATTACAGATACCTACTTATCCCATATTGCGCAGTACGAATGGTAATAAACGTGCTTACCGATAGAAAGTGCAATCATGTGCTTATCCGGATGCGGCTCAATTCTCATACTGTCCACAATGGAGCGAATGGGGTTGAATGTACTTTTGGCAAACTCCGATGCCCGGACTGGCCAAGTCTCCTTGGACTTCTCTGGGTTCGGCATCTTCTCTCAGACCGGGCTGGTCTATTGTAGTATGTTGGACGCGTAGCACTTGGAATGGACTAATTTTAGACTTTTAGACCCGTATCTAGTACACTAACTGTATACGTGGTTGGGATTTGGGTCGGGACTGTCTGGGCCAGAACTGTCTGTACGGGATGAACTTGGCCCGGCAATCCTTAGGCTCTGCGTCGGCTTCCGATTCAGGGTTAACTATTTCTATTAAACTTTCTACTAACTTGGGCCCTTGGAAGTCCAAGGGCTAAAAATAAAATGACCTCCAAATAGTCTATCGTTGAGTCAGGCGGATCTTGTTGACGTAGTTCCTCTCACGCTCTGCTCCGCAGGTTTCAAACAGCAAACGAGTACTGATGATAACTAGCAAATACTGATCAGCGCATCTACTTTGTATAAGTCTTGATTAGCTTGAGATTAGTTCCGGTTTGAGTACCATCAAGATCTGAGGGCCCTCTCAGGAGCTTGCCAAACCTTTTATGGTCCTCAGTTTTCCAGTTTTTGCGATCTGGCCCAGGCAGTTAGGCAGGCGAGGCTCGTCATTGGGCCTCGTCGCAGGAGGGACGCGGCAGTCCAGGCTCCCATTGGCTACCGAAGCCTACATGATCAAATTAATAAGTTGTTTTCCTCGCATCATCAGGCCAGGTGAGAACAAATATGATTATGAGAAATATGAATATTAAGTATGACTTGAGCCTGAGCCAGGAGAGATTGGCCAAATGGATCTTATAGCAATCCAAGTGCTATGCATTGGAAGTCCACACAAGTGCACCTCCTCAGTTGTTCTCACCTAAACTACATTTCGTTTTCCCCATAATAATTTCAGACGCTTATTACTATGCATAGCCCGTCATCTTTGGAGGGGTAGTTGATGTCATGAGGACTCAAGATTTTCCACTCTTTTTTTATATGTAGGCGACCTATGCCTTCTCCTCACCTGAAGGTATTTGGGCTACTCCGTCGTAGGTTTTTCATGACCACTGACCACATCACAAGTTCCGGACGTACGCTTTAGCAACATGGAAGGAAGGAAACCAGTGCAAATATTTTGGTATCCTTAAGATCTGCACAGATTTGGCTATTTTATTCAATCAATCATAACACATGTCAACCTCAACATCTTTCTCATGCTCCCGAATTTATCATTCGTTGTCACCTTTACAGAAATGCACTGTCAAAATAAAAGATAGTTTCTGTTGATAATTTTTGATGTTGTTTAAATATTTGTTGTTATTTAATATTATTTATATTTTATTTTGTTTCATCTTGAAAGTGCATACTAGTTTCATTCCCAGAGCTGATCATTACAATTTTTATGCATAGAATATTCTGTAAACAGGCATCCCGAATGACTCTGTCGTATACATAAATGCATGATACAGGAAGCCAAAGTGCTCATTTAATATGAGACTTATGCATCTTATTACTTATAGTAATGACATAGTTAACGATAATAGATGAGAATACAATTGGCGAAAACTTGCAACTTTGCAAATTGACTAATACAGGGACTTTTATATTTATAATTTCTACCTATATATAGGCACCAGACTAGTATTATGACTATAATTTATGATCTCAACGTTTTCTCACATAAGTCAAAATTACTCCCCATTATTCAAAATTCAAAAAGGAAAGTCCAAAAAAAAATACAAAATTCTGGAACTGACTTCCAAGATGGGTTTATGTAATTCAGTAGTAATTCCTACCTGCATCACACAGGAGTGCCAGTGGGTGTTACTGGCCGGCTTAGCGTGGCAATTGCAATACTGACGTAGTAGGATTGGCTATAATGGCTGCATATTTTTTACCCTTTCATTTCAGCTCTCCCATTTCTTTCATCACAGAGGAATCTCATCTCCAATTACCTGAAACGTAAGCAATAATAATTGTAGGTAAAAGCCTGGGTTGAAATTGACTGACGTTCACCCAAAATTATAGTATTGAACTGAATAATGTAATGCTCGTCACCATTAACGTTCTTATCAATTATACCAACACGATATAGGTGTCAAGGGATGAATTGGACAAGCAACAAATTGATGAATTCCAATTTTTGGACGGATAAAGGCAATATTTCAACAATGCAAAATAGGTTCGTAAATACATGTTGTCATCTTTTCATTTCGAAATTGCCTTACTACCCAAAAATATTTATTCTTGCAAAGACAATTAATTCCCACCCTCTCAAACCTAAAAATAGGAAGGTGGTTGGTTTGCGTCAGCTTGGATTAGGTAAGTTACAGAGACTCTGTAGCCGGTAGGAACAGTTATAAATCAGTTTTCCTGAAGGAGGATCCTTATTTCTTAAAGCCAGGAGCAAGTATTTTCTAAGTTTGGATTTCGGTCCAATTCTCGCAAAATTAGAGAAAACGGTTGAAGGGATTCAACTAACAACGTTACAGGTTTGAAAGGATGCCAAGTCAAGTGGAATCACCTTTATGGTACTGTAACGCCAGTTTCTCTGCCATTTATACATCAACGGGAAGCTTCTTATAAAAGGGTAATTTGGAGGAATGCAGATTGGGTTCGAACGGAAAATTACAGCAGAAGGTTTGGTAATTGGATGATTTATAGGAAACATAAATTGTAAATGCACTTTCATATATAATATGGAGTAATCTCCATATTTTTAATAAACGGCGCAAGGGCTTGGATTGACGCTAATTTCTGTAATGATATGAATGATTCACAAACAAATTGTTAAGACATAGTGGATAGTGGCATAGTTATTGTAAATTAAATAGCTTTATTTTATCATATATTTCCAAATTACCTTTAGTAGGAGCGGACGGTAGTCTACATCCTTGGTCCCATACGGCTTCGGAGGCAGCTTCTTATGCGCTCGCTTAACAATGGTTTCCAGGTCATCATTACTCAGAATGGAAATGGGGTCCAGGTGATTCTGCCAAATTAAGAGTCCAAGGTACTCCACATAATGGGTCCTGATGAACCAATTAAAGGATTACAGTATATGAGAGCATGATAAAAATCAGGAAAACATGGGGCGTAGGCGCCTTATTGCTAAAAGCTTACTGGCAAATATTAGGGGACTCTGCCTTCGTCTCTTGGCCACAAAAGTCGTCGGCAAGCCCTTCCTCAGTTTCCTTCTGGATCGGGACCTTGCATTTGAGGGCCTTCCGTGTGAGAACTGCTGGCGCTTCCGAGTCCAGCTTCACGGAGGATCCAACTAAGAACGGCACATCGTTTTCCTGGAAGAAGGGACTCAGGTAATTTGGTTGAATCATAGTAGGGGATTCATGACCTGTGCCGTGCCTGACCTTGAGTAGGTCAGTAAGGCTCTCTGGCTCCTTGTCCCTCAAGTAGAAGAGGCAGTTCCTGGGATGATGAGCATGGAGCCCCAGCTTGGCACAGTAGGGTGAGTTCTCACTGCATTTGGCCCCCATCCGAAAGGGTGCAAGGCAGCCGGAACAAAACTCGTACCGGCACTGTGAGCACGTCAAGTGCATGCAACCCCCGCGTGCCAGGGCAAACCTCAAGTGGCACCTCGGACACTCTATGCAGTTCTCGTTTAGGTAATCAATTATGGACTTCGGCTCGGCTCCATCCCCCTCAGCATCACAGAAGTAAGGCATGTCGGACCGGTCTCGGTGATTATGATTTATTTTGTCCCACTAAGAAGTACAAGCTTAACATTACCTTTACCGACTTAAAATTTTGCAAATAGTACTCGTTAATATCGTTTGGAGAATATTCCTATCTCGAAATGCTTACCGGCTCCAGGCAGACGGCACAAGTGACAGCGTTACAATCCGGACACACCAAATGAGTTTGTAGCGGCTCAGTAATGAATCCAGAGGAACACTGGGAGCAATAGGAACGTTATTAGCTTACGTTAGTTCATTGAATTGTGTGCTGGGTGTTTTTGCGTAGGTGGTTTTCTTAAAAATCAGAAATCGGATCAGTTTCAGCAAAATGATGCATATGGACCTTTTTTGATTCTCATCATGATCAAATGATAGTTTTGTGTAGACTATGGGTGGAACGGAACCAAATGCTTACTTTCGAGCACCACTTGAAATTCGGGGTTTTTGCCAGGGTCCAGTCTCTCAGCTTCCTCTGAAACATTTCATGGGTCCGCTCATTGAGGAGGTCCTTGAGGAGCATGTCAAGATGACTAAAGTAGTCCGGAGCCTGTTCAGTCTCTTCACTGAGGTTGGAGGGCTCTTTGCAGAAGGGGCAGATGCAGTCTACAACGGAGTGATCACGAATTTGGATCATGAAGTACTCCGAGGCACAGGCCCGACAGCACCGATGAGTGCAGCGGAGCATCGAAACCATCTAAAAGAAGACCAAGAGTCCTATAAGGTACAAATTAGCTCGTTTGATGTTGTAGGTACATCTGCTAAAATAGACGAGTTCGGCTTGTTTGTCTTCGGAACTAACTTTTGGTGTGGAAATTCGTTGAGCATAAATTGAGAAGCTTACCTGCCTCGCACTGAATTTCCCATCACAGAGCAGGCACTCCTGCTGGAGAAAGCTGATGGCCGTGTAGAGGGATGAACATTCATTGGCCGCTAGTAACGAGTCTTCTGCCGGAAAGTTCATGTCCATGAGCTTGAGGGCCACCTCGGCGGCTTGGACAGAAGCGGCTTGTCCCGACTCAAGGAGCCTCTGAATCCCTATCTGAAGCGGATTTTGTAATTTTTTAGGGAATTCTGCTGTTTTTGGATAAATTATGGAGGGTTATGTACGATACGCTAATGCAAGCAGTCAGTCTACACTAGTTCTGCATTCAACTTGCTTTAGGTAAACAATGCAAACTATGATAACGCCTACAAAAAGTGTATTGTATTGTAAACGTATTCCTGTAATTTAAACAAAAATCATTACTCAACCTCAATTTTTGTTTTTGGAACTGGCGTCGGATTCATTGTTGCTTCAACAGTCTTAGGGCTTTCAGCATAGCTCTGTTTAATCTAAAAGACACAATACCTACTTGA
>JAQFZY010001891.1:0-13536 GCA_034696285.1 Hypogastrura burkilli | reverse complement strand
GAATGTAAGTTAGGTCTATTTAGTTTTTTCTTCGGGGATTTTCGGATTTAACTTCGGTACTCTTAAATGATAGCCGTTCAAATGTCGATTTCTCCCAGTAGGGTGACGTGCCGCAAATGAAAGATGGGTCAAGTCAGAGTGACCTACTCATATTTCAAGAATCTGAAATTTTTTTGACTAAGTTGCTTGCGAAAAACGCTATGGTGGTTCAAAGTTGAAAAACAAATCTCTGTAATATTAAAGAGCGATCAATTTGTTGCATCATAAAATATAATTTACCCGTATAAAGTAGCATATTGAGATTTGCCTTGTGTTTTACTTATCAAGTTATAGGTATGTTATGTTTTTCGCGTAGGGATACCTGGGGTATTGAGTGCCTCCTGTACTACACAGTGGCTCTCAGGTCCATGTATCACCTGGACCAGTCTCAATCCTTAGATTTCAGAGGATATTTCCTTGCTGCATCGAATGTTTTTCGTCACCCAACTTCACGCATGTAGCACTGGCTTTGCCATCACAGAGGTCCCGTAAGTCACTTTGCGGTACAACAACTGCATATTGATATACAGTGTGACGCCGAAAATTGTCCACATGTTTAAAAAATCGTGGAGCAGCAAATAAACGACTAATTAAGTTCGTGGTTTGTTATTTGACATCCTGAATATATAGAAGGAGGCTGGGATTTTTTTTTGAATTTTTTTACTACGAGAAAATCAGGCTAAACTAAGGTCAACCAAATTAGCTTACCATTTAACATTACAAAATGACCTGACTATGGCCCACTGACCTGGCAACGGAAAACAAGCAGAGTCTTGCACCAAACCAAACCTAACTTTATTCATAAATCACACTAATACACTACTGAACTATGAGTTGCACTAATTAATATACACGAAGAACTTTTAATATTTTTGGATCATCATCTAACGCTATAACCTACAACAACGAATAGAGAGAGAATTGAAATTAGAAAAGCTAAATTCTAATTACTATATTAAATATGACTGGTGCATACTTGACCACCTTCAGCCCAAATCTCTCTATTCGCTGTTGTAGGTTGTAGCCTTAGTTGATGATCTAAAAATATTAAAAGTTCTTCGTGTATATTAATTAGTGCAACTCATCTTTCAGTAGTGTATTAATGTGATTTATGAATAAGGTTAGCTTTGGTTTGGTGCAAGACTCTGCTTGTTTTCCGTTGCCAGGTCAGTGGGCCCTAGTCAGGTCATTTTGTAATGTTAAATGGTAAGCTAATTTGGTTGACCTTAGTTTAGCCTAATTTCCTCATAGTTAAAAAATTCAATAAAAAACTCCCAGCCTCCTTCTATATATTCAGGATTTCAAATAACAAAACCCGAACTTAGTTAGTCGTTTAGTTGCTGCTTTACGATTTTTTAAATATGTGGACAATTTTCGGCGTCTCGCTGTATTATCATCTCCTACCCCTCTTTCTACAAGTGCGGATGCCGGACGTAAAGAAATCCTTGGGAATTCCGGAGACAGGTGCCAGCATTTATTATCGTATTAGATACGATAACTATGTACCACGATAGTATGCTGGTCCTTATCGACGATTTTACATATTTTTCTCTTGGAGTGATCCACGTGGAGTATCTTACCAGATCCAATCCATATCCCATCCACTGACACTGACCGCTATTGGAGCACTCAGGCCTGCCATGACAAGCATTGCCAGACCCGGGTATCACTCAAACAACTACAGAGTCGGTGGGGAGGGCACATTATAGCCAGAGGTTTCATACCCAACAGCGTGGTCTCAAGTCTGTTCATATCGGAGATTGAAGGCATCCAACCGACTGAGCCAGACGGGCTTCCTTTTACTTATCAAGGTACCAGAAGGAACCAATGGTCAATATCACAAAATATATTTGTATATGTTACACCCCAACCCGAAATAGCCATAACTAGTTGTGGGCACTGTTTTCACAACCGACTATTACTCGAGAACTTCGAGGTAACCTAACCTAATAATAATGATACTATCACGTTAGGCTAGGTAAGATTGGCTTAGATTAAGTTGGGTTAAGTATGGTTAGGGTATGTTACTACAGTCAAATTTCGAAAAGTCATTTCGGCTTGTGGCTGGTTTCAACGCCCACAGGCCGTTTTCGGGATTGGGGTGTAACACAAGTATCATTATAATAAGGTTAGTTTATGTTAGCTCGAAGTTTTCGGGTAATGGTCGGTTGTGAAAAAAGAGCCCATAACTAGTTGTGGGTGTTTCTGGGTCGTGGTGTAACGTATATATAAATTACTGCATATGATATTATGGCTAGTTGGATATGATTTGATCCAATCATCAGAAAATCTGTTGATAATCGGTCCCATTACCTAGCAAAGACGCTTAAGGGAAATTTGAAAGCTTTAAAAATTGATATTATTACCTTACTCCATTTATTAATGTAATTGTACTATTGATAACCTAGCCAGCAACATGGAGAAAATTATTAATATTAATAGATACTATGTCAAGTGTCATGTTTGGCTTCTAAGCGCTGACCCAAATGATGCATTGTAATTATGGGACCTGAGACGCTTCAAAGCCCGGTCACCATAACCTCCTTGATGAGGTAATAATTTTGTAAATTGTAGTCGAGTCTCAAGATGGCCGAAACATTTCCTCGCCTTGACACTGGTTATACTCTCTAAATATTCATTTAGTCGTAACTCGTAACACTCTCTAACAGCATCAACCTTAACATCAACCTTACCGCCAACGGCAAAAACTCAAACAAGGTTGATGTCCCAGCTACTTGAGCACTAAAACACTTCTAGGTACCTGTGTTAGCTACTAAATTAAAAAATAATAGAGTTCAAAAGTGGTCGTAGCTCTAGAGATACACGTCTACAAAATAGTGCAAAATGTTCCTTATAAAGACCGCCGTCGGCGGCAAGGTTGATGTCCCAGCTACTTGAGCATTAAAACGCTTCTAGGTACTGATGTTAGCTACTAAATGCAAAAAACTAGAGTTCGAAAGCGATCCTAGTTCTTGAGATACAATATTTTGAAAATATTGTAAAATTACTCCTTGGAAAAACCGCCGTCGGCGGCAGATGTGACGTCCATATGTGATTTGAGCTCCGAGGCACTTCTAGATAATGATATTAGCTACTAAATGCAAAAAAGTTCGAAAGCGGTCGTAGTTCTTGAGATACACGCCTTCAAAATATTGCAAATTACCCATCGCGAAAACCGCCGTCGGCGGCCATGTTGACCTTCAAATTAGAAAAGCTCAAAAAACGCGTCCAGTGATTCGTATGGGCTAACAGATACAGCAAACTGAATTCCAAAATACTGATTTGTGGCCGAGATATCCATGTACCAAAACCGCCAAAATCTCGACTTTGAGCCCCTCCCCACCCAACGGGGGTGGGTATATGGAAAAAAGAAAGATGCTATCTTACCTATTGTTGATAGCTCTATTGATAGAAAAACAATCGGGGAATTCGGTGACCCACTCGGTAATCCATTTTCCTATTAGGAATTTACTTACTCATATGACATTTCGGGCACTTTGATTCGGGCACTTGACATTCGGATTCGTGGCCATACTTCGGAAACTTATAGTCGAGGAGTGTTCTTGAATTAACCTCAAATGAGTGACACAAATGTTTTCTACATAAAAGACGACTGTATCCGTGTTACAAAATGTCAGGGCTACACCTGAAGTACAAAAATGACATACTTAAGCGCAAGCGCTACGTAAGGGAATTAATTTATAAGTGATTTTCTTATCTCGGCCCGCCTTTTGTATAAGTAAAACAATAGGCAAATCTCAATATGTTACTTCATACGGGTAAATTATATTTTATGATGCAACGAATTAACAATTAACCATTCGCCCCTTAATATTAGAGGGATTTTTTTCAAATTTGAACCGCCATAGCGTTTTTCGCAAACGACTAAACAAAATTTCGGATTCTTGAAATATGAGTAGGTCACGCTGACCTGCATATGTTTCATCTGCGGCACGCCACCCTCCTAGGAGAAATTGACCTCTGAACTTGACCCAGCAAAAGCGAAAAACGGCAATAACTTGACTAAATACGAACGGATTTTCATAAATCTTTTTTTATTTTCTTCTACCAGTGATACCCTATTAGTGCAAAATGCAAATATTTATATGAATTTATGTCTAAAAAACCAAAATACCGAAGAATTGGGTTTTTCAGGTTTTCTGGGTATTACAGTTTTGCGATCGGATTTTTTAGGCTTGCATGCATCCTTTGGACTCACCATATTGGTTTCTGTCAAAAAACCCCACAATCAGGACTTGGTAAAGAATAAGTGAAAATGTCTATAGTACAGAGGTTTGAAGAACGAACACTTCTCTGGAGTTTATTAGTGTACTTATATTGTATGGATAATGTCATATTTATAGTTTACGGATGCAGACGAGATATTGTCGGGGCCGGGACTCCCTTGACCGTTTGCTCAGTTTGAATCTGTTGCAATTTTAAATTCAAAACTCCCGAATAAAATCTTATGTTGTCGGGTAGACCTAGGTAGACCTATTATGTGAACAGTTTCAATTGAATAAAGTTAGGTTACTTTTAAAAAAACGTCAGCGTAACTAAAACACTTGTCATCAGGGATCGCCGATAAAACACAGCGGGTTGAACCCACTGGGTTTCATTCGTCTGAACTTAGGCTTTATATTGTTTGTTTATTTCCTGAGTTTGAGTTGTGAATATGCGCTCTTACCTAATCTATTTACTACGTTCTCGCTATGTGGAAGTATATACCTACTCCCTGCTGAGCATACAAGAAAACGATCCAATTTCCGGAAGATGTCCTTTTCGGGAATTCTATGGGAGGTGGTAGCTCGTAAACAAATTTTTTCCACGAAGCGTACCTACTCTCCAGCCGTAAACGATAGGCGCTCTCACGGCCAGATGAGAATGAATTTTGAGGGTAGTTTAGTAGCACTTCGCATCTAGCTCTCCACGAAGGATAGAATAAAGGAGTGTGGACGGAAGGACTACAAGGGAACATTTTGTTCCTTTGTTTTTGTCAGTTCTAATATGTAGTAGGCAGATTACTACCCGCATTGTTCAAACCGTGACTACGAATTGTAATTATGTGTTAAATAGTATAAGAGTCACCATAAAATGGAGTCGTGCCCATCAACAAGTACTGAAGTAAAACGTAAAAAACTAAGTTACAGTGCCCATGAGAAATCAATTATTAGCAGTGTAAATAATTACTTGACATTACTTAAAGAAGTGTTGCGTACTCGCTTCGACGGTAAAAGCATAGACATGTCGGCATGGCCCCAGGTGACATTCCGGGGTTACCGCTGGGTCACGGAGGGTTCAAATGTCGGGTATAACCAGCACTCAGTATGCAATTCTCGTCAATTTGATATGCCACAGGCCATGATCCGGTGGATTGACCTCAAAGTTTTCATCTCATAGACCGACAGTTTTTGATATTTTCGCAAACTGTCGTTTTTCACCCACTTTGCCCCCCGTTTCATGGTCAAGGAGTCATTTTCCAAACTCGTACCATGCATTTTTAGAATCAGGGCCAAAAGTTGGGTTCAAAGCCATTGAGACCTTGTTGTACATGCTACCGGACTCTATATCTAACTATTATAAAATTACAGCCGATTTTGCTCTGTCTGATGGATCCTGGTCGCATTTCTCAACGTACGCTCACCAAAATGATCACCCAAAAAGTTATGCCCAATATAAAGACCAAGTGTGAATATGGGATTTTTAGGGTCAAGGGGTCACCCCTTAAAAAATAAAAAACATGGCCCCTAGCAACGGATATTTTTTACTTTTGTTGACATTTTCTAAAATCCTTTAGGAAATTGTTTCCAATTTTCCTCCTTCCATGGTCCATCGCAACCCGCCTAGAAATCACAAATCACAGCACCACGGCACGAATCACAACTCAGGCTCAGTTTTGTCAGGTCTCGTCATACCTCACAAAAGGAACCTCTTCGAATATAACTTAACAGTCACAAAAATTACTAATAATGTAGGTGCGCACGGTGTCACACTCAGAAGGAGGTGTTGACTTTTGCTAGGCCGGTAGGTACCCCAAAATCTACATTTATCACTACCCGCATCATCCATCGTAGCTGAGTGCTAACGTTTCCCACGACGCTTCGCAATAACCGATTTGTTAGTCCCTAGACTTAGTAGTGTTAAACGCTCAAAATATTTGTATAATCTAAAATAATAGCAGCATTTTTTCAGCGAAACGAAAACAAGAAATTGCCAGGCGTGCATGGGTGTTGGGAATGCGACGTTGGTAGACTTTACGACGGTGGTGTTTCGGATAGCGGTGTACCAGAAAATACAGATTTCGCGCTATAAGTGTAAGAAGTAATAAACGTGTCACACCTCCATGTGATCCGCCGGTTTGCCATCTGCCAGGATTGCCAAGATTGTATTATTCGGAGAAAAGAGAGAAGTCTAAAGACAAGAGTGGCAAGTACATTTTAGAACACAAATAACGACATCGCCTCGCCTTCGGCTCGAGTCTTATACTTTACTTGCTCACGCGGCTCCGCCGCTTAGCGCCGTTGGCTCTATTATTTTAACGAATTAAATAGTACAAATATTTCGTTTAGGAAAATAAATTGATTGCCTAACTCTAAACATATGTTGCGATGTTAGAAAGACAGGTCACAGGAACTAATTACTAATTAAGTTCCTATACGAATTGTGATGCTAGACGCAGGATTGCAGGTAACACGCATTAGGACAGCAAATAGAAAACACTACGACGAAAGAACCTGGAACAAAGTCTAGCATCACAATTTGCAAGCAATTGATTTCTGCGACCTGTCTTAGTCAAGGCCGTATTTAGGATTGGATTTCAGGGGGGGCTCGAAAAATTGAACGCGTACATTCCGCCAGAGGCTGGGACATTTTTTTGGAAAACATCTCAAAAAGTGACGTTTTTGACCTTTTTTTGGTCGAATCGACGAAAAATCCACGTGCTGAGCACTATTGGCCCATGCATACAGCCTTGGTTTTACTAACACCACACCTTTTAGGGTTAGGTAATCGCTTTATTGACTAAGCCAAATATTTGTACTAATTCGTAACAGGCGTAGAGCCAACCTGCGCAAGTATAAGACACGAGCCGAAGGCGAGGTTACTTGTAATAGTTAGAATAAGTAGACAACTGAGTTACTGCGTGACAATTTGCAGTCAAGGTTTGAACAATGCGGGTAGTACACTGTCTACTAATAGAACTGACACAAACAAAAATAAAGGAGCAAGGAATTATAATAACAAAAAAAAAACGTTCCTAGTAAAAAGTCCCTGAGTATGCCTGAGTGTGTTCTAAAAAGGACAAAACAAGTTCAGTTCATATTAAAATTAAACCAGAACTATTTTTTGAAGAGTCAAAGTTCACGAAGGTACCTTGGCGAGTCCTGATTCATGATACGCCTTTTCTGATTATTCAGGAGCGCATGTACACTGTAATTGAAAATATTTAATTTATAGCTGTTTCAGTAATAAAATGACTAGGTACGATTGAAAAAAACATTATTATTGATCCAGTTGCTGGGTAAGGGGACGCCTGTGAACATTCTTCGAATTAGTGACCACACAAAAATGGTTCCCCCAGGGGACCTTCGTGAACTTTGACTATTCAATAAATAGTTCTGGGTTAATATGAACTGAACTTGTTTCGTCCTTTTTAGAGCTGTCGGGGAGGGAAGCTGGGGAGTCGTCGGGGGCTCCGGGACGACGAGGGCTGCGGGTAGGTCGGGGTCGAGAGGTCGCGGTCCTGGTTTGGCTGGCAGAGAGGAAGAGCCGTGCGCGTAGGCTGGGGCTGGGGAACAGAGTGATTGGCCGAAAGCAAGGGAATGGTGGAAATGGCCGGAGCCTGGTGCCTGTGTGTCTGGGCTAATTCCAGGCGAAGGACATCGTCAGTCAGGGACAGAAGTCCTCTGACTGATATGCAAATGGCAAGGAAGAGGGGAGAGGAAGGAAGGAGATAGCAGGGAGATATGTGGATCTCCCTGACAGAGCACACTCAGGCATACTCAGCGACTATTGACTAGGAGCATTTTCTTTTTCCCGAATTTTTACGGGTTACAACTAAAATCATAAGTCATGTTTCATGTTTCATATCGCAACCATCATTTCACTTGAACATATTTCCCTGAGTAGACAGGTAACTTGGCCTTAGCAAACTTTATGTCCGTAAATAAATACGGAAAAGTTATCTCCCGTGGAGTATGCATTTCCGCAGGTCTCTTAATGAAGTCACGACACTTTGCGACTAAACGGCTAAATGTAAGTGAAAAATTAAAGACGCATAAAAATTGGTAAACGCGGTATAGATTATACAAATCAAATCAACGTCCCGATACTTCCTGCCCTAGTGCCCAAAATCATATAAAAACGACCTCGATGTGTCGATTTATCCCACTTCCCATGGATTCAGGGATTTGGGTTATCGAAAATGTTGTAGGGCATACAAATTTCTTGCAAGCAAACTTAATTTGACCTGAATAAGTCAAACGGGTCCTGAGATATCTGACCTTTTAGTCACGCATCTGTATAGCCTATTTCCTAGCACACATTTACAGAGGGAACTCTCAATTCCATTATCAACGGCAGTATATCGGCGTTACCCGTAGCAACTGTATGTCATGATTCATGTTTACCAATTCTATTTGTAAATACAATTGATGCGAACCAGCACCACTCCTACGATGTACTGTGTTATATGGACCACATACAGTACATTTACGAATGACAAGCCAGATTATGAGTGCAGTACAGAGCAAGCTATCAGCCGTGTTGCACCTTTAGAAAATTAGACTCGATAATCTGTGTTTAAAATAAAATTGACAGTCAACAAATTTTTAATAAAAAATGTAGGGTTAATTTGCGCCTCCGCGAAGGTCCTCCAGTTTGAGTTAAGACTATAAGAAAATTAATTCACGTAAAATAACTTATGGACAACGGAGGACCTGAGATGGACAGCAAATTAACCCTGGATTTGCGAAACTTGTTTCTGCCTTTCTAGTTCAAACGTAAGCTCAGAGAAGTCTGCTTTTTCGAAATGCATTTTTTACTTATATATATATGAACGTTGTCATGGGTGATGGATGACTCCATGAGAGTGCAATAATACAGATAGTGGGCATCACAGCTCCCTATATAAATTTGTGTTAAGAAATAGGCCCCAGATCGGCTGGTAAAGGGTCAGATATCTCAGGAGCCCTTTGACCCACCGAGGTCAAATTAAGTTTGTTTGAAAGCCAATTATATGGCCTGCAATAATTTCATGTGCTGGGACGCCTAAGTACACGGGAAGTAGGTTAAATCGACATGTCGGGGTTGTTTTTCAAGGTTTTTGTGTCGAAGGAATTAAAAAATGCGAAGTTTGATAAGAGGCGCATCCATGGGACCGCCTTTAACGGTATCATGCGTCTTTAACTTTTTGCGTAGGTTTAGCCGTTTCCCCAAAATCACTGGCCGAAGAATTTAGCGGGGGGGAGGGAGGGCCTGAAAGTATATCCTTCGGAACGAACATTTTCCACCTTTTACTTGTTTATTTACATGGAAAATGTTGTTGTCATGGTGGTTTCACTCAGGCAATAAATAACTACTAGTAAAGAGAAGTCAATTACCGATCGGTAATGAGTTTTAGGTAATCGGTAAATTCGGTAATTGAGCCGTCGGTAATCGGTAATTTTTACCGAAATTTGGAAAAAGTTGAAATAGCTTGCCAAGCCCACTTTACCCTTTAAAAAGTATTTCATTATTTTTTTTAATGCTTATGTACATTTATAGAGGTTACTGGTTTGCATCGCTACATATTCAATAAAACGTAAGTACAATAATTAATAATTATGCGCGAATTTACCTGAAGAACTGACGGATAAGTTGGTGGGAAATTTAACTTTTTTTTTACTGTATATTACGTTTTCCGGGTGAATCCTTAAATTATTTGTAAGTATAACGAGTTTATTTAACTGTTCCTGGTTCTGATTTTGGAAATGTCTTCGTAAAAAGCAAGGAAGATCAAGTGTGTCGTCGTTAAAGAGGAGTCGAATAATTTTGTTCGCAATAACCGCTTGCTGAAAATGCTCGCTCAGACTCAACGCTTGAAGGCAGTGGCAGTGTAGGCAGTGACAAAGTTTCCGGAACCAGAGCCAACAGCCAACAACAGTGTCCTCAGTTTCCATTGTGCACGGTTTTTAACACAACAAATGCAATTTCGAAGTCTAAAAGTGGATTAGACGGAAATGAGCAAAGGCTTATTATTAGTCCCGCCGTAGATATTTCTGATTTTTCCCGAAAAAATAACTAGGTCGACACCAAGTTACTTTGACGGAAATTAAAGAAAAAAGTAATTTATTTGCACCGAAGATTTTGCCCATTACTAATTTGATTACTTAAGGTTAGGTTAGGTTTAAACGTTCGGCGGTTCATGTAGTAATTGCACTCGCTCTACCCGAACGGAAAGCAGTCAAATCTCACCGAACTTTTCCTGCAAACTGAGCTGGGGAAAAATGCGGCCAAAGTAAGTTTGGTTGTTGAATTAGTTCGGTGATTTATCTTTGGCAGCCTTAAATGATAGCCATGAGAAAATTCGAATGATATTGCACAACCTTTTACTTTCATAATATACAACACCATCAGATTGTTCTTTTATCATGCCGTAAGATGGCAGAAAGGCTAACATTTTCGGTAATGTTTCGGTAAATGGGCCACCGGTAATCGGTAATCGGTATTACCGATTTTGACAGCACTACTAGTAACGACTTTGCCTTCGGCTCCTGTGTTATACTTGCGTAGGCGGCTCCGTCGTTTTTTTTTTTTTTTTTTTGTTTTAGCAATTTCAGGTAATGATTTACGCAGAACTATGCGCGAGAATATTTAGCGTTTAAAGTAAATTACTCAATACTGGAGCAAGTTCCGGATCATGGATCTTTTTTGTCGTTAAAAAAATTGTTTTTCTTTGTTATAGAGTAGCCACATACGCACTGCAACACTTAGTTATTACCAGCAGGGTGGTAGAGTAGAACTGTACAGTTAAACCTGCGTCGATTTCCCAGTATTTGGCATGGCAACAACAACAAGGAATCATTTATTCTGTTCATTAAAATTTACATTACTTTTGTAGGGCGTCACTGCTGCTATTAGTATCAGGCGAAGAAATTTCTATAAACTGTCCCTATTAGAGTTCGGGAACTCTCACTTAGAAAAAATCAGGATGGATTTCGCTATTACACGCAGGCCTAACTTTAGAGTTTAACCCCCCTGATTTTTACGTGTTGGCGGAATTATAATATTTAGGTACTGGTTGGTATGGGCTATGGCGAATGTAAAAGTGTAAACAATGTCCTTCAGGATTTCAAAAAATGTAAACAAAAGTCGAAAAGCTTCGTTGCTATGGGCCATGCTTTTGAGCCTTTTATGGTACGGACTACAGACCCTTTCTCCATAAAATTTGCATGTTGGAACTGGTCCAATGTATTAGAAGAAGACCTATGGGTCGGCCGTTGGCCTCTACAAGGATAGAGGTAAGAACTAAGAACCCGAAAAATCAACAAGAAAAAGTGAGTCCCATTAAATGGCATGGGCGCTCCTTTTTGTTTACATTTTACATTTTGCCCTGGCATTTGAATAAAAATTCCACGCATGTCAATAGGCAGACCAAGCAATACCTTCTGGAGGTCAATGAACTCTAGCCGATGAAACCTGTCGGCCGAAACCCGCAGCCAATTAGAATCATTTATGTGTCTCGGAATTCAGTTCATTGACCTTAAAGCGATGACCGTATTGATTTTTCCTTGAAACGTCGGGACAGCTACGCCATTTTACAGTACCACTTGTAAACAAAAGGGGGCGCCCGTGCCCTTTAATGGGAGTCATTAATTGCCTCCTTCCACCTATCCTCCGGCAGACCCATAGGTATTAAATAATCCAGGGTGAATGAACTCTATAACACTAGCATGGTCTAGACAGGGTGGGCCCATTAGCTTTTTTCTAATGGGAACCACGAACTTTTGATGGGTGTGGGTTGGGAAACACGACCTTTATCGCTAAACGCTTGAAAAGAGACCCAAAATCGAAAGAAATCATGTAACGGTTAGATTATTAAATACATATAGTCGTAATCGTATTTATTCCATAACGGGAAACTGATTGACACGAGTGACATCTGCAATCAACTCAAGTTAATGCAGCTAGTAAAATCCATTTAATCAATTCAATTAGGCATGTAATCAGAGGACCTAGGGTACTCTATAGTGTCCAATACCCTGTAATTGTCATGTGAATTTATAAATACGACGCCTTTTGCGCAAAATCATAGACTGGATCTGTTTTGTGGATTCCCTGAGTTGGCTCAGGATGAAATCCGTTGAGAGGAAGATGAGCAATGTTATGCTGTAGAGAGCCTGCAAACAGGTTGTAGGAGCAATGTTAAGTTGTAATGTGGCTGGAACCGGGTTGAGCTGGACTGAAGTTGTACCACTAAGTTGTGGAACTAAGTACTAAGTGTACTTTATTCCTAGTAAATAAGTGGCCTAATTGTCACTTGAAGAATGAAATTATATGGCTCTATTTATTAACTGAGAAAAGATTGAATGAATTTGAAGTTGAATGAATTGAATTGCGAATAAATGTATCGTATGGTATGGAGTGAGACTACTGAACTGTACTGAACTGTACAGAAAAGAAAAGTAAATAGTAGTAGTAGATAGGACGACAACAACAACACATTCCGGCAATCAGCCGTTACTCGGCATTTGCTCCTTAAGGGAGGGAACTATTGCTATTGGTGATAGTATTTGTAAATAGGAGAGCGGGAGGGAGACAGAGTAATCTCTTTCTGCATACTCTATGGAATCCTGGGAGAGTTCACAGAACAGGATCAGTGTCTGTTTTGTGGCCGCAGTTCAAGGGTGCTCGGTCTTAACTTTTTTCCTTGTCAATTTCTTGTATACTACTGAGACTGAGCATCAAAAATGACCCTTACACGAGGAGCACATGTAGCCGTTGCTTGTGCTCATCGAGTCGTATTAACACATGTCAATGTACACTGTAAGGACTCGTCCTTACAGTCGTCCTGGGCGCGCCCCATGTAGCCTGTATGTATGTAGGTAAGGGCTCAAGTAGGTAGGGGAGTAAGGGCTCCAATTCTTCCCTATTCTATTTCTGTTTCCCTCAATCCTACAAAACAGAGCCAAGGGCTCCCTTTTTCTTATTCTTAAGAAATCCCAACCATGTATTATTACATGGTAGGCTCTGCCTTAAGAAATCCAACAAGATTTAGCGTGCCGGCTTGGCACCCAAATCCCTGCTCCCCATTCGCACTACAGATTCCGGACCTCCTTCAATTCCGAAGGAGTCCACCCCTGTCCTCAAATCTGATGTTGACTCGACTTAAGGGACGACATTCACTTCGTTTACTTCCCTTGGCGACAAGTCCTTAGTATTGATTTGGATTTTGCTTTGCAAACATCTCAATACGAGCGTCTTCGCATTTTCCTTTGTTGATTCCTGAAGTCAATCAGG
>JAQFZY010001890.1:0-13537 GCA_034696285.1 Hypogastrura burkilli | reverse complement strand
TTTGGTGGGTGTAGGTTGAGACATACGTCTGGAATCCTGCGTTCAGCCTAGAGTCTGTTATAATTTTATAATAGTTAAATAGAATACGTTTTTTTTAATAGAGAAAAAAAGTTTTATTTTAAATAAAAAACAAACACCGTTTTTTATTGTTTAAAACGTTTTTTGAAAATGTTTTAAAACAATGTTTTTTATTGATTAAAAACATGTTTTTAAACATGCTAACCCTGGCTTAAATGGACCTTAAAGTCGAATATCTCGTCTCCTTGACCCTTTACGGGTCATTCGAATATCACATTCGAGATGGATTTAGCTGTTACTTGGTATTGGACATTGCGGATTTCGAATAACAAAACCCGGATTTATTAAGTCGAGTAGTTTTTCTTCTACAATTTTTCAAACAGGGGGACAATTCTCTTGGCCACCCTGTATATTGATTTTGGATCTTGGCATCCTTAAGAATGCTTAAATGGACGTCAAAGCCTCCTTAGAATTTATTTTCTTATTTTTTTATTTCAACCCTATAAAAAATAGGTTAATAAAAGTTCACAATTTGTGAACATCACAATGGACATAGTAGGTACAATTCATACAGGGGAAGATACTGCATTTACAACAGAATCAATACAAGAGAGATTACAAACGTCTTCGCAGTCTTCAGGCTTCATACCTGCTACTTCCTGAATATTTAAGTACATTGTTTTTAGATTATGTTCTTAAAGATTGAGCTATTCGGACTATTACAAATAGAGAGATCAGTATTAAGCCACAGCTCGGTAGCAATTTGTTTAAATGATCTCCTACTGCAGGTATTGGAGGATATCTTTCTGGTAAAAAAAACTCTCACCGGTAAGAAGGTGAACTACGGCTTTGACGTCCATGTAAACATTATTAATCATGTCAAGATCTGTTAGCATACCAATGTTTTCGCGAAATTCGTCTGGATGGCATTTGTCTCCAATGTGATCTTTTGAGTGACCCGTAGTGGGTCACTGGAATCGAGATACGGCGTTGAGTTTCATTTAAACATTATTGTTCAGTATGTCAAGATCTATAATTACACCATGTTTTAGTCAAATTCATCTGAATGACATTTCACTATACGACAGTTTCATATCCTTTGCGAAAATATTTTATTTATGGTCCTGATTTTGCATTGTATTTGCTTAGAACCGAATTCATAAAAAAACGGGTACGGGGAGAGTCCCCGGGGACGAAAGAGGACTTGGGACTGCATCACTATACGCACATGTCTGATTACGAACTACGTAACAACGACGAATGCGAGCTGATGAAGTTCTTGGAGGTATAACGTGGCACGCGTTAGGGTGCTTAATTTCTAGTTTTAAAAAATACCCTAAAACAGGACCCCACATTTGCTGGAATGGACCCTGCCGCGAAGCGGCAGGGTTTTCGGACTATGGACATGCTCTAAACAAAGGTCATTAGCGCTCAGTGAATATAAAAATTGAGTATTCTAAACTACCCTTGGACGGTTAGGGAAGGGGTTTTCACTATTCTTCAGCACAGATCTCCATTCCGTAAGAGGATTCGGAGTAACGCTTTTATGTCAGCAGTATTATTCCACTGAGTTGGAACCGAAAACGCTTGTTTGTCAGTGCCAGAGTCAACCCATGGAATAAGACGTTCATCTTGGATTTTTAAGGAAAAAAGGATGTGCTATCCGTAAACCCATTTCAAAACGAGGTTTTCTCTCCGGAGAGAACTGAATCCGTAAGTTATAAAATACAGAGTCAGAAAAGACGCTAAAGTTTCCTAAGGTGCTGAGTCCCTTCAAAAGTATAAAAAAAGCGTTACGAGTTACGATTGAAGGATTTCTGGTAAATTACAAAATTAAATCAAAACATATAAATTCGATGCGTTATACGCCGTTGTCTTTGTTTTTACGTAGCTCTTGTTTAAAATGTGGAAGCAAAACGGGAACCTGTGGGTTGAAAAAAAAAACAGTTTTAAATCAAGTATAATCAGTTTTTTATTTTTAAAACATGTTTTTTTTTTACAAAAAACGTTTTTTTTTTAAATAAACAAATAAACTGTTTTTTATTGTTTAAAACTTTTTTTTTTATAAAAAACGTTTTTTTTTAGTAACAAACAAATAAACTGCTTTTTATTGTTTAAAACATGTTTTTTATAAACAAAAGAAAACTTCTTTTTTAAAGAAAAAAACAAAAAACTGTTTTTTATTTTTTTTTAACGTTTTTTTCTACAGAAAAGTATAGTTTACAAGTAACGACCTTGCCTTCGGCTTGTGTCTTATACTTGCGCACGCGGCTCCGCCGCTTAGCGCGGTTGGCTCTACGCTTGGAACGAATTAGTACAAATATTTCGATTAATAAATAAATTGATAAATTAACTCTAGAAATGGTGTCATATGTTAGAAAGCCAATGTCACAGAAACAACGTATCTACGACCTGTTCTTGTAGACGCTAGACGCTGTGTAGGTAAGATTTAGGAAACAGAAAATACATAGCAAAGGCATGAAAGAACGGGCAGCGTCTAGCAACACAGTTCGTAGGTACTTTGTTTCTGTGACATGGCTTGCTAACATATCACGCCATTTCTAGAGTTAAGTAATCGATTTATTTACTAAAGGAAATATTTGTACCAATTCGTTCCAATCGTAGACCCAACCGCGCTAAGCGGCGGAGCCGCGTGCGGAAATATAAGACACGAACCGAAGGCGAGGTCGTTACCTGTAATTTATTAAGTCATAAGCATTTTAAGCATAAGCATAAGCGTTTTGTTTACAGGAAGTATGCCGTTGCGCATGAAATATAAAAGTTATCGTTTTAGCGCGAAAAGATTATTTTTTTAAACGGCATACGCACAGGAGAAGTCAATTCTTGAGTTATGAAATACTTCCGTGTAGTAAGGCCAGGCGGCCAGGACTGTTTACATAATTTTAGTGAGTGAGTGAAGTTGTGATATGTGACGTGTGACAAAGGTGAACCTGCACACGTGCGTTTGTGATTAGTGACATGCTTGTTAGTGCTTGTTGGATTTAAGGCTTCTAATCCGGCTTGTTGATATGCGCTATATAGCGGATATAAAAATGAAAACAATTTCCTTAAGGATTTCAGAAATATCAACATTATTTTTAAGAAAAATCCGTTGCTAGGAGCCATGTTTTTGACCCTTAACATACTGCCCCCTTGACCCTAAAAATCCATGTCATAACTTGGACTTCGTATTGGGCATAACTTTTTGTTGGCGGGGTTTCGTTGGTTTAGGTTGAGAAATGCGGCCTGTAGGTTGATGATGGTGAAAAATATGTCATAATCTTATATTGGTTAGAAGAAGAACAGAAATCCTTCAATCGTGATAATTAACGCTTGATCTTAAGGTGAACAAAACAAACGGTAACGCCCGCGCCTGTTGTTACGGGGGACGGGCGGGGGGCTGTGTCAACAAAAGAAACCTTAGGTATGCAATCCGTACGACCTCCGAAATATTTCAAACAGTTTACAGCCTCAGGCAAGGTTGATTGACCTATTGAGGATTTAGGCTAGATAAGGTTTCATACTCGATTGTTTTTTTTTCAACGTTTCGTTGTTTGAGGAGAAGGTCAAAATGTAAACAAACTCCGCTGGTTCATTGAGGTTTTTGGTTGGATTTTGGTTCACATCTCCGCCGCTATCTCCTTTGCTCCAAATTCACGGCCTACAGCCTAGAGCTGTATAATATAAATACTGGACATGATACCTACTCCGAGTCAAGGGTCAATGGACAAATATGGAAGAATCTTGTTGTTTGCCTGCTATAAGGTTTAATAACCTGAGCAAAATGCTTATCTATGAAAATATTCAGCGATACGTGACAAAACACTATACAACTAACATGCGAGCTGGCGAAATTCTAGTTTTAATTGTAATCCAATTAGTAATTTTACTGGCATATAACTTAATTACGGTGAAATGGTCTGTTCTCAGATGTAGTGTTATGGTGGCGTATTAGTAGCAGGAGAGAAGTGGCAGCACATCAAAAAACACATTTTCATGCTTGGGACAGCAGTAGTAGGTACATTCATTAAGTCTTAATTACTGTCATACATAGTGCTAACCCGAGATGCAACCAGCGGTCTCATTTTACGTTGCTAAGCCTCCCACCCTGCCTCCGTCTTTCCCCAAACTGGTTCAGAAACTGAACCAGTGCTCCGAAACGAAAAGTTAAAGCTAGAAAAGTGAGTATGAGCCAACCTTATGACCTAGCCTCAATCTCGTTGTCAAGGAACCTTGGCCTCAGGGTTACGTAAAAAGGTAAAAAATAAAAAAGTCGCTTATGGTGGTATAGGTGTGCATTCCCCTTTGATTTTTCAAAACAGTTGAATTTTTGACCTATTTTTTGACCTTTCTTTTCGTTATTTTTACCGTTTTTGGCCATTTTCATCCAGTTCCTTGATTATTTATCAGAATTGTATTCCATTTTATAGTGCACTTTCAAATTTAACAACGAATAGTGGGCTCATTTATGTATTTACGTTAAGTTTAACCGTACTTATGCCTTAAATTGTGTGAAAAAAGGCTAAATGGGCATCTATACAAGCGGAGTCTGGGTTCTGGTCATCGGATTCCGCGTTATAGGTCAAACATTTAGTGACCTGGCAACATTAGTGACTTTCTCTGGGAGCTATTAATATTTTGACCTTAGTATGCGCGAATCGAAGTATGCAGTTCAATAATCCAATGAAAACTAAGCTAAGTGCGCCAAACTATTACATTGTTCTAAAGGCTAACAATTAAACTTAAGCTTTTAAAGTAGTGAAATTCGAATTGTGATCATAGAATAGTTTTGTGTATACCTATGTGTCGCGTTTCCTTTGACCATCCTCATTTGATCTGAACTAAAAACACTTAAAAGTATTAATAAATACAAGCGTGCTCTTGCGAGCGCTTGCGTGTAGCCCTACGTGCTACACGGAATGACGAATCACTACAGTGAAATGAATCACAACATTGAATTGAACCCCATTGTTTTATTATTGTATTTAATTTTCCCGCCAATTTAATGATTTTTAAAGAAGTTTTGAAAGAAATTGGTATTGTGTGTATGAAATGTGTATTTTAGTGTATCCGAATCCGTTGCTAACTTGGGTACTGACACGGGGCGACCCTTCCGGGGCAGCCCGGGGTCGTGGTACTATCGGTGGGCCGGAAAACTGGTTTGTCAACTGTATTCATGATCTATGAGTCCATACGGTCATTTTGATGTGTCACATAACATATGGTGTGGTCGGGGTTACCACGGGTGACCTCTTTGAGGTCATCGCGTGCCCCCCATAATTCAAAATCGAAAATTCATTCATAGCATATGACCCTGCATGGCTTGGGGCATCCAAATCCGTTTTAAACTCAAATTGACCCCGGGCGACCCTTCCGGGTCACCGCGGGATCGTGGGGTAACCGGTAGGCCTGAAATCTGGTTTGACAACTGTATTCATGATCCTTCGGTCCATACGTTCATTTTGATATGTCACATGACCTGGTGTGGGCGACATGACCCCGAATGTCTTTCTGTGGTCACCGCTGGGTCACGGAGGGGTCAAATCATGGGTCAAACCATAAAGTAACACTCATTAAGGGATTTTGGTCAATTTGGTGTGACACATGTCATGATCGGGTCGGGTTGACCTCGGTTGACCTTCCGGGGTCACCGGGTGTCACCGGTGTTGTCAAATCACGTGTTGCATCCAATATTTGTGATCCCGAGGTGCGGAGAGAAATTTTGATGTGCTACATACTTTATTTGTTTAAAATTTTGTAAAAGGTAGTTTTTGACCAACTTTGACCCCACCGGAAGGGGTCAAGGAGTCATTTGCCAGGCGAGCGCAGGGTTTTTAGAATCTACGCAAAAAGTTGAGTCTAGAACCGTTGAGACCATGGTTCTACGTTGGTTTGTGCCAATTTTAAGTCATCGTGGGTTATAGGAAAGGGCATTTTGGACTAAACTAAATAAATATATTGTTAAAAATACTGCGTCAGAAAAGACGCGAAAGTTTCCTAACGTGATGAGTCCCTTCAAAAGCATAAAACAAGCGTTACGAGCTACACTCGAAGGATTTCTGTCAAATTACGAAATTAAATCAACACATATTAAATTCGATGGCTTATTCGCCGTTGTCTTTAAATCTAAATTCCAGGGAAATATTTCATTACCCGGAAAATATATCTACTTATACTTCTCAGAAGTTACACAAATATCACGAAAAAATACGAAAATTGTCTTGAATCTTAAAGTAAAAGCTATACTAAAATAATTAGGCAAATACATTTAGTTGGTGCAAATCATCATAGATTCCCACCAAATTTCAAACCTTCATTAACCCTCCATATACACCCAAGTTCTCCAGAAAGTTTACTTAAATATTACCTTAAATATCTGCTTCAGATATTCCAAAGAGGCTTGAGAAAGCGAATTTCGGTCTGCATCAAGAATACAACCAATTTGGTCGAAATGGAATATATCATGCGATGCGTATTTACACGTTTTAGACGTAAAAACAAAGACAACGGCGCATAAGTCGTCGAATTTAATATGTTTGATTTAATTTCGGAATTTGACAGAAACCCTTCAAGTGTAACTCGTAACGCTTGTTTTATGCTTTTGAAGTGACTCATCACCTTAGGAAACTTTCGCATCTTTTCTGACGCCGTATTTTTTGATACTTTTGAAGGGAGTCAGCACCTTACGAAACGTTAGCGTCTTTTCTGACGCCGTATTTTATTTAATACTTTCTAGTTTAGTGTTTTCAGTTCAGATCAAATGAGGATTATAGAAAGAAGCCCTATGAAATAGTTAGTTTTGTGCGTTCAGCTGAATTTCCATCGGATTATTGAACTGCATACTGCATATATATATATTGAATATAAATAGCCTACTCTAAATTGTCTGCACTGAGTATTATCGTGTTTTTCAATAATGAAAGTCATTCCTCATGCTGTTACTATGACACCTTACACGTTGTTTGATTCTTAATACTGCTTCCGAGAATCACGGCCCAGGCTCGCAGGCGATTATCGCAACTCCAGCACACAAATATACGCTCATATCATTGGCCATAAATACAGTTTAGCTTGACGTATCGACAAAGACAAAACTAAGCTCCATAATGGATAGTGCATTTCAATGGCTACAACAATATGAAAAACAATTATCTAAAATATGATGGAAACAGTCTGAAATATAACTGTGAGTGTAAAATCTGCCGAAAAAAAAACACTAAAAAGGGCCAAAATTAGGTCAGAAGTTGAAGTTTTTCGGAAATTCAAATTGATGCGAAGACGTAGACCACCATACGCGACTTTTTTTGTTTCTTAGTTTTTCTCATAAAACGTAACCCTGAGGCTGTAGGTCAGTGGGAAGACTTCGAAGGTCGTACGGATTGCAAACCTAAGGTTTCTTTTGTTGACACAATTCCCAGCCCGTCCCCCCGTAACAACAGGCGGGGACGCTAATGTTTGTTTATTCCCCTTAGGGGCTATACTTTAATGACGTAACGCAAAAAAGGAGATTTTCAGGACCCACCCTCTCCCTTGACACGTTCGCGTTCACGCTTCTTCAATAGACCCCTCCCCCTACCTGTCACGCGTGACGCAGCTTGGAATAACTAAGTTTAGAATGAACAAGGGACAAAAGTCAAGTGAAAAATAAATAAGTACTGACGCCGCTATATCGGGGTCAAACTATTACCAGTTACTAGTTATATAATATATTGCGGATTGCGGATACTCTGCACCAAAGTCGTCTATCTTTTGACCTTAAAAGAGGTCAAGGGTCAACATGCCATTCGCTCAAACCGAGTCTAATGTTCTCCATCCACAGTCTAATTTCATCAAACCTAATTCGTGACCATGGGAGGTCATAATGCGCATTTAATTAAAGTTACGGACCTCTAGAGCTAGAGGTCACATAGTTGGATCTAAGTCCTAGCAGGTATTCTAATCCTAGCACCTGATATTACTCGCAATATTTAGTCATTGTATCATCATAAATGAAAACTTTGTAAGTTTGCTCGTCTTGGAGACTCAATTTTCAGTCCTATCGACTCGATAAACCTTCCCTCCCCCTGGTCACGATTGCGTCACGGAGGCTTAATAACCCCCCTCCCCCTTTTTGTGTGACGTCATTAAAGTATGACCCCTTAGGAATAAAACAGGGTGGCGAAGCCCCTCAACAAGCAGACGGCACGTCGTCAAGCCCCCCTGGAATAAAATTAATGTTTCCTTGAACAAACATTAGTAAGTATACATTTACATGACAGTGAATGGTGAACATCAGAACTGAATATTGCAGGGAATACAGGAAGTACGAAGGAAATACGGATACGATGAATTAATCCACTGCTTATTTAATATGACCGAATTTTAACCTGACGAACTGCCAATGAACGAATTTATACTTGCGGTTTCACAGGGTAAGGACGGACAGATAGTTTTAGAGGAAACTAAAACCCCGCTTTTAGGAAAAATCAATTAACACTATGGAACAGTGAACAGTATCAATTGTGATTTTTTTATCCTTTTTTAAAGTGTTCTTGAGTTTCAGAAAAATTGCATATTGATATGATTAAAAGCAATTAACTCTACTAGAAGTTGTATGTATCGTGTCTTTTTTGTAAAAAAATAGTTTTCCTTAATTGTATTTGCACGTATGTATACGTTATACATAGAATAAAATTATCATTTTTAGCCCCATTACACGGTGCCTATCAAATATATGTAGTTTTTATATACACTGACACGACACATGTTATATTTACACACTACACAGGTTATTGTGGTGAACGATCCGGAAATTAGGATGGAATTTTATTCGTCCTTTGACTGTGACCGCGTTTGGACTGGGCTGTATGATTATTCCGAACAGGTTCAAGACCATTTTAGATAATAGGTACGGATTTATTATTTCGAATAAATTGCTAACCGAGGTTGCGTGCATTCGTACAGCTTTTGAGAGAAGTAGACGTTGAGTGCAGAAACAGAGCGACAATCATACAAAATGATGTACCACCCCAACAAATGGTACAACAAAATTTCAAGTTTTGCTGGATGCATATTATGGTCATGTTATTTGTTACACTTCTTATTTGTACGCTATTTATGACATGGTGTATTAGATAATGCGAGCGTAAACAATTACTGTGTAATATTAAGACCCTTAAGATTATTTAGTTTGAGGTTCAGTACATTTCTACTTGATATATTTGTTAATCTATAGGTTTAGAATTCGGTAGATTATACTAAACTCGTGTTCAAATTCGTTCCAAGCGTGGATCCGACTTTGTTAGGCGTGCTAAGAGGCAGAAATGAAGACAGGATTGTAATTCATATGAATTTCTAGAGATGCCGACTTAGTTTATCATGAAGTGTTGATCCAGATCACTTGCGGACTTTTGCCTATAATGAACAGGTACAGCCAGGTCTACTGTAAGTACATAACTCGGGCGAGTTTCGCCGGATAAAGGAACTCTTTTCAATACCGTTAGCATCAGGAAAATCGTTTTGTGAACAGTTCGGTAAAGCGCATCGTAACTTCGAGCTTCAGTCTGGTGTCTCCGTCGCAAGCTAGCGCGCAAGTTGCAGAGGAGGAGTAGACAGTTGACGCTTGAAGTCACCGTCGGACGTGGCGCTCCACCGGGTTGTTATATCACCAGAAATAAGTTGAACAAAGGGATTATCGAAGGTTGTAACAGGTTTTTAAATTATGTAAATAAATATTTAATTACTTAATTACTCATACTAGTTGTCATATACGTCGTGACAATTAATGCCATTTGCAACTGCAAAGAGACAAGCAAAAGCAACAAGACAGCATAGGTTTCCACTTTTTACCGGTATCACAAATTAAAGACTTGATTATTATTGACTAAAAAAATTATTGAATCAGGTTTGTTTTCTTGTGAACGTTTCATGTAGAGCATCATGAATTCTCTGAGCCTTATGGGGCCCAAAACCAGGACAGAGTGCGATTTTCTCAGGAGTCGCTTGTACAATTCCAGCTACAGAGCCAAAAATATTGAGAAGTGTCATTGCATCTGTTTTGTTGACAGACCGGATCGAAGTCAGGGCATCTATCACCTGTAATTGACATCAATAGACAAACCCTATTTTATATTTGCAGTTATTCGGAAGCTTCATGTTGATAATCAAAACATAGCAGAGTTCAGGTTCATTTGGCAAATTCTAGGGCCACATACTTGTTGAAGGACACTAGGGTCTTGTTTCTCCTGAATAAAGTCGGGTGGCTTATTTTCGTAGACTTTGTAGTTTTCTAAGATTCGACCGGCTTCCTCTGCAGTATTGGCTGGAATGATGGTTAGATCAGCTAACATACTAATGTGTGTTAACGTTTTCAGTATAGGGAAGGGGTCTGACACATCTACCTGTACACCACAAAACTTGTCACTGAATACTTTGCGCTTACCAAAATATATTATACAGTAAACGATCACATTTGCGAAAACGAATTTGAGAAAAAACCGAAGAATATGCGAATTCAATATTTCCACCACCTGTCACATTTGCAAATTATTTTATTCTGACCACCTTTGAGAATTCATAACATATAAGCTTTAGTAGGAAAACGTGAAAACAGTTAGTCAGAATTGTGCAAAAGGTTAAAAAATCAAAAACAGATAATACGATTAGTTATTTTAGTATCAGAGTAGTACATAGTGTATCCTAGGCTTGAAACTCTTAAGACTTGTGAAACTCTTGAACTTGTGAAACTCTTGTTCAAAGCTCCTACGATTTTGAATATTAGCACGGGTACACACATTTTTTTCTCGATATTTTTTGCAGTTGGTAGTGTTCATCTCAAGGATCAACACCGATTTAAAGATAACATTCGTATCCCCCCTTAGGCGGGGACTTTATGTTTTAATCCTTGATATGACAACTGCAAAAAATAGAGATAAAAAATCTAAGTAGTTGGACACTTTTGCAAAATCGTAGGAGCTTTCAAAAATGTCTCTTAACCTTCGCATATGTGACCTCAATCTTTAATTCGTATTGTAGCCAGTTCATTTTCCCTCACCTGAACAAGAAGGACTCTCAAGGTAAAGGACCGCCTCAATTCCTTTAATCGTTCGTGAATATAGTCCGGGTGCAAATTGTGGTAGCGGATACTAAGAAACAGAGCACACATAGTTGGTCCCATGATATAGTCCGGCAGGATTTCGGAGTACTCCCAGGGCACACTTCGAATAAACTTTAGAACAGGATTTCCGCGCTGAAATATTAAGCATATGCTAGTTGGTAATACCTGTAATACTTGTTCACCGTACAACTATAAACGCTGGCAGTAAAAGTTATACAAAAAACATAGCTCATTTACTGAATCTTACTCCTGCTTCATCAATCACACTGACACACAGCTCACTGATTTGAATAAATACCTGTCGAGGATTCACAAGAATGCAATTCTTTGACGGCACGGTGCCTCGGATAGTGACGGGCTCCTGAAGACCCTCGTCAGCTTCAACGCCTTGAGAAGTACTAGAAACCTTTGGATCTGCCAACTGATCAATCATTGTCTTGTCTCGATTCCCGCCGCTGCCTTCATCATCCCCATCACCAACCATTTCTACGTCCTCATACTCCATTTTATAGTAGCTGGGTCCTGTTAATTATAACATAAAATACAGTGACTAAATATTTTTACGACCATTACACATAAATACCTAAACAATTAAAAATAAGTTAATAATCGAAAAAAAAGTGCTCCATGTAAGCATGTTGTGAAATAAGTTGGACATTTTGAAAGAGTATAAAAGCTTGCTTTAGAGCCAACCTTAAGCACGAAGTAAATAAATAAAAAATCTGATATGTTGTATGTTGCATGTTGTACATATTGATTGAATTGGACTTCTCAAATCATCAGACACAGACAGCCAGTCCAGTGTCAGTGTGCATACTATCCTAACTAAGTATTACTAAGTAATTACACTGTACTATTGTACGCTACCAATTACCATTATTGCCAAACGTCAAACTGTGATGTAAATAAAGTTGTTACCTAAAGTTTAACTTGTACAGTCAGCCTTTCTGCCCTCGAATTAGGACTTCGTTCAATAATGTGAGTATGAGGACAGGTAGAGGCATGGACTCTTCAAAATAATAGTTAGAATCTTAAGTTAGCACATACTCATAGTTATACAGCATACAGAAGAAATTCAACTGAAAATTAAAAGCGCCAAAAAAATCAACGAAAAATTAAAAAAAGCGTGTTCTTGGAAGTGGTGAGAACGACTGAAGAGAATATAATTTCGAGACGGAACCGCGCGAAGTTCAAAGTACAACCTTTAATATGCCAGAAGCTGGAGGTTCTACCTAAAATGCACCACCTGCAGCTCAAACACTTCCCTTCTGAAATGGGCATTCTTTGTTTCGCTAACCTATCCCTTGGCGCTTCGCGCCAAGCGATTGGTTAGTCGCTCCAGTAAGTAGCTTGGAACGTTTAAAAGCTGACTTTTTTAAATATAATCATGAATGTTTAATGAATCCAAAACACGGGAAAGGCTGTATTATCACGGGTACGGGGGGTGAAGGCGGTGTATGTCATGCAGGTGGTGGATTTTAGGAAGACCGAAGCTGGAATAGTGCAGAAAGTCTGTGTTTGTATTTTGTATTTCATATTTACGAAAATTGTTGCGCTTGGTAATTTGTTTTTTGGTAAATTAGCTAAATGTGATAGTGGGGAGATAGTCGGAAATAACGAAGCAGGACAGAGGTAAGCAACTTATAGTATGTATTACCCTATAATACTTATTAAACTATGTACCTAAACATAAAGGAGAAGGGACTATAAAATTGTAAAATTAGTGAATAATAATGAAAAATATACCAATACCAATATATAATGTCACATTCTCTAGGCAAATTGAATTGCATGCATACTGACATATGTATATGCTCTTTCGAAGGGTGCAATTTATTTTACAATGGGATTCGTGAATTACTTAAAAATCGATAATAAATCCCGCTCCGATTTCTCATATAATTTAATTTTTGCCTGAGTGAACGCCTTGGTAATTGCCCGAGTGAACGCCTTGGTAACCTTAATACGCGTAAATAAACAAATAAAGGCTCGTTCAGAAGGATATGCATTTCCATCCCCCTCCCAAATCGTCAGACAAAGATTGTGAGTAAACGGCTCAACGTAAGCAAAAAATTAAAGACGCATAATAGTAGGTAAATTTGGTACCATTGATGCACTTCACTTCAAACTTTCCTTTTCTCATTTCCTTCGACCCAAAAACGCTGAAAAACTACCCCGCCTTGTCCATTTAACCCACTTTCCATATTCCCCTATGATTCATAACACATGAACATATTGTTTCCCATACAATTACCTTTCCAATAAACTTAATTTGGAAATCTAATGCCCATTATCAGTACTAGAAGTCTTTATGTGCGTCACCCATGACAACGTAATTAATAGAACCTAATCTAACCAATATAATATTATGACATAGTTTTCACCGTCATGAACCTACAGCACGCATTTCTCAACCTACACCAA
>JAQFZY010001889.1:0-13538 GCA_034696285.1 Hypogastrura burkilli | reverse complement strand
ATAAAATATGCATTTTGTGCATACTAATTGTACTACACCCATATATAAGTCCATTGCAAACGTTTATACCTTTTTACGAGTATTTAATTGTAAAATGACCAACTTACAACTGACACGTAGGGATCAGCTAGGGGCTCCTGGCCCGGATTATCCATTTCGCACCGCAGGCACCAGCACGAGCTCCAGAAATTGGCAATATTGTTGGACACGCAGGAAAACGGTAACAACGATACGTAGCCAAGCTTAGGAAGCCTTAGCTAAAAAACGTAACTGTAATTCAATCGTGCGTGGCGTGATAGTGCACTGTCCATTTACAGTTAATGCTACATAGTAGTATAACACTTCACGTATTAAATGAAGGATGTATGTAGCTACTGTTCCTGGTTTTTGTAAGTTGACACGTTGTTGACGTTTGGTTATTGTTCTGTTCCTCCTCCTCCTCCCTACAACCAACCCGCACTAATGATAATGAGCCTTGAGCAGAGCAGCAGAACCAAGATTGAATTTAAATCTACTATCCCATTAAACTCAATGGGCAGGATATGAATTAAATTATGGACTGAAGACGTAGGAGTTAGGTGGTCCGGAGTCCTGAGTCATTGGCCTTTATCTATGTACGTATTTGTATGCACTTCGGATTGGGAGCTGTAAAATGTTGTACTACCTACTTGATTTTTGATTGTACTATGCAACTACACAGCTACCGCCCTATGAGCACTACGTGTGTTTGTATTTGTATTGTGATTAAGCGTACTACAGATTTGGGCTAAAAATACAAGTAACCTAATACCTAATCGCTTAATATTATGGTAAGCGTGAAGCGTGAATGTGCAAAAAGTATTGCAATTTTTGGTGCTGATGCTGATTCTGCACGAAGCAGGAGTACAACCACTACTACCGCGCTCTGAGCTCAGATTTGGACTTTGTGTGTTTATATTGGGCATTTCCTTTCACATGTAGTTGGTACTACATATAGTTTGTATATATGTGGATGCTATGTGCTATATATTTCTATTGTAGTAAAGATAGTTTGCCTTGCCTTAGTTACTCCGTATACAAAAGGATGTAAATTGCCTAATTTAGGTTTGAAGGCTGAGGAAATCAGTTTCATGGCCACGCTGAGCGTTAAGTCATTACTACACTTGTCGTGCCTTCTTCGGCGTTCTCTTGCTTAGGCCATTATGGTTACTCTTATGGTTCAAAGCAATACATATACGGCTGCCATTTCAACTATCACCAATTAATTCGAAATCTCTCACCAATTAAGGCAAATTTCCTCACCAGTTACAGCAAACGACTCACCAATCATGTGAAACTTATGCGCAAAAGATTATTTAGTTAACAATAATTATCTTATTATAATTATCTTAATTATTAAACAATTATCTTATTTTAAATATTTCCTAACCTTGGTGAGGAAATCTGCTCTACTTGGTGAGAGATTTGGAATTAATTGGTGATCGTTTAAATATTCCTCTACATGAACAAAACGGTTTAGTATTTGATGTCGGAAATGTTTTTGTTTTTTAGATACGTACATTTTTATTGAGAACACCGAGAACAATAATTGTATTCATAATTTATTCATATAGTTCCTCAGCACCCGGATCCGCTGGACTCCCCGTTGCAGCCCACTGTGCCGGATGATACTGGACCGTCCCCCCGTCCCCCTGAGCCTTGCTCCCATAGCACACTAGCTCAACGTAGAGCTCCATTGAGTCCTCCGAAATGAGCCCGTTGGCCGGAGCACACAGTTGTTCCAGTGCCAGTATTTTCCAAGCCTGGGCCCCGGACCCCGCCACAATTTCCCTTGGTGAGCTCATGGGGGGACAGAGCGGGAGCTGGCCAGTCCGCCCGATCTTGACTCTCACCTTGTAGGTCAGGACCGCATTGGGCGGGGAGTGGAGGGCCAGGCGGGCCTGGAGACTCGTTCCGTCCTCAGAGCTGGCCAGACTCAGGCCCCAGCGGAGGAGGCTCGAACTGAAGAGGTCAGTCTCTTGTTCGGGCTCCTTGCTAAAGGACAGGGCAGGCCTCAGCTGGGAACTGGTCAGTTTGGGCCGGAAGGCCGGCGTACTGCTCGGAGTGGTCGGAATGTCAATGGAGAGGCCGAGGGCGGTCCATGTGTTGAGATGATGGGTCTCGGACACGTTGTGGATCCGCCATAGAAGGCTCTTCTTCACTTGGACCGGCTGGACACAGACAAATAGAAAGGAGGAACAATTCATTTATATATATGTTACATCCCAACCCCGAAATAGCCGCAACTAGTTATGGGCTCTTTTTTCTCAAGCGACCATTACCCGAAACCTTCGAGGTAACCTAACCCAACCTAATTATAATGATACTATCACGTTAGGTTGGGTTAGATTAGCTTAGTTTAAGTTGGGTTAAGTTAGGTTAGGTTACTACAGTCAAATTTCCAAAAGGCGTAATTTCGGCTTGTGGCTAGTTTCAACGCCCACAGGCCGTTTTCGGGGTTGGGGTGTAACATATGTATATAAATTCGGGCCGACAATTTTAAATGTTTGATTTTAATCCTGCCCAGAAAGTATAAATTATAACCCAAAAACTCCCAAAAACTGTGGAAATAAGCTCAAACAATAACATAAATAGTTGTTTGAAATTAATGTTTCGTAGATCATAACATTCGGAGGATTCCCATTCAGTGAAGAATGCTCAGCTAAATACGCATAATTAAGTTCGAAGCCATAGAGCTAAAACTCGGACTTAGATAGTACAATTACAAAAGCTCAGAAATCAGCTCTTACCTCAGAAATCCATTTTTCTTGATTGCCTGAAGTTGCCGTCATTTAATGTTAGTGTGGTGACTAAAAAACCGTTTCAGCCACTAATGATTTTCATGTAAAAAGTATTATATAGTTGAAGGAAGCTGGGCTGGTCGGATATTCCGAATCCTGGCTCTTCCGTACTACACTGAATCTCGCCTCTCAGAGCCGCCTGCCTAATGAAATGTGTCCGGGCACCTCCCGGCTTCCCTAAATACGCCATTTGAGACTTGGCATTTGGTCTCGGAAATAAAAGAAACAAATTGTGTAGTTTTCGGGCACGGGCTGGCCCACGTAAAAAAAAACCCGGATTCCCTTGTAGGTAGTCGCTAAATCCGTCCATATTACAGGAGGTACACGGGACTCCCCCTCCGCCTAATGTCAGGCGTGATTAAGTGGCCTGACAACTGCCTGTCATCTACGATCTACATCTTTCGCGTAATTGTGGGACTCCTCGCGGCTCCTTGACGTCAGCTCTGGTTCGGATTCTGATCAGCCGACCGTCTCTACGATTTATGCTAAGTACGAGAGCCCGGGCTAAGCCTCCGACCCATTGTACATTAAAATGTCTCCTAAATGAATTTACGGCCTATTGGCATGCCGCATGCATAAAGGATAGCTATAGCCTACTTCCACCTTCTCACGAAATTCCGTAATTGAGTGTGGAAATGGAAACGTGAAGGGAGACAGCAAGTCCCGCTTGTCAGTTCCGTATTACGAATTTTTGATTTTTCATTGGAAGGAAGCTGTTTGATTTTGGAATTGACTAAATTGACCTAATTCGAATTTCGTATGCAGAAAGGAGCATGAGAGTTCTACTACTTGGAATATAGCTACTACTAACTACATTATCTAAAAATTGTTGATGCCGGAGTGGGTGTATATTATTTTAGATACCTACTAAACAAAATGGCTTGTTCTTATTAAATAGTTCCCAAAAATATAGATTTACGGCAAAATAAACATCGAAAGGAACAAATCTAGATCTTCAACAAATAATATGACTTAAGGTCAGGTATAGAATATGGATCGGGTATGAATCCAGCACAAACTGACATCAAATTTACATACTTTTTGGGGTAAAAGTCTGTATCTTCCGGTAGTATTAATTTCTAAGTCCAGTAATTATACTTACTAAAACAATTGAGCTGTGGGTAGCATTTTGAGCGTAGTAGTTATATATATTTTTGAGAAAAGTGTATTTAGATATTTAAAAAAGGCATATTTTTATTTTTATAGATAATCTTTTTGTAAATAATAATTATTTACAAAAATAATATCCATAATATAGAATAAGAATATCCAAAAAGAATTATTCATATTGTGAGCCGAGAGCCGATGGAAGAAGATTATTAGCACGTCTCATGACACTGGCAGTTTTTCGTAGGTGTGTACTTTGGATCCTTAAAATCTGTTGATAGTAGAAAAAATAAGCCAAGTTCTTCTACATTTCAATTTTTTTTTCACTACTAATGTTTCAGAGAAAGTGGAGTACCGGAATGACATTGTGGCCAACATGTTTCAAAGGCACATTTTTCCACAGAGGAATCAATGTTCCCGAGGCAGACGTGCTCTAATTTCCCGCTCGGGTCACACACGTCCTTGTTGTCAGCCAAACACTCTCGAACGCAGCTCTGCTCCCGTGTATCTGAAACAGGTAAATTATTTTTCTACCAAATAATTTAATTATTGATTCTTGTATCTACAATTCTGTTTGAAAAAAACTTTTAGCCCTAAATAAGACATTCCCAATTTTACCTGTGAAAATTCCCCCTGTCAGCGTAATGTCCACCAAATTGAGGGAAATGAACAGAAGGATCCAGCTCTTCATCCTTGTACTCTTTTGGACCGAAAAGTTGGTTCAACGCAGCACAGCACAGAATACTCTATATAGTTCTGTTAGTTTCATTTGATTAAATACTATGCTCCTCATCCTCAACCCAGTACCCAGCTAAACCACTATCAATACTGTTGGCTCAGCTGGATTGAGTCAAGGAGATAAGAATTGTTCAGCACAGTATGTAATTATATATGCATACTATTTATGTATATCTATTCAAAGTGGGGATTCGACAGAGGTTGGGCGGATTTCTCTTTATTCGGAAATATTCCTTTCCTTCCGTATTTGCTTTTCCAATTGAATCTTACTCCGGAACAATGCAGAATTGTGAACTTTTGTATTGGAACGACCACGGAAATTGGCCTTGAGACAATGGAATAAATAGTTACGTTTTAGTTTAAGTCTATGCTTTATGCGAATTACTGCTAATATTAAGTCGAGGAAGTTAATTTCCCTTAGAGTTAGAAAGGTATATACTGCTATATTTAGACTAAGAGCTATTACGTCAAGTTACTGCTGTACGCTAAGATTAAGTTAGATTAGCTTTAGACTGCAAAAATGACCTAATAATTTATCTTAACGCCTAACTTCTTCCAAGACATATACCTATATTCAAGTAAAACAAACAGGAAGGGTTATTTTGGGTTTGTTTACTGCAATCTGAAGCTAGAGGCACATAGCTTGATTGACAGGAACCCGTAAATAGTGCATGCCTTTTTAGACGGTTCATGCCGAACAGTAATACGGCTTTTATTTTTAGACTGCATTTTAATTCATCATTAGCTAATTTAGTAATTCGTTTTAATTCATTTCATTATTATTCAACCGATCCGGCACAACGCATAACAGCAAGCACCTTACAGATATTTAAGTATTTAAGATAGTTCGTCATGTGTTTCAAATTTAAAAAAAATCCAAAACATGTAAGTATAGAAAATTAGCCAATCTAGATATTAACGATGAATTGAGTATGATTTCAGCATAAACCAATTAGCAGTCCATCTGTACTTGCTAATTTTTATTTTTTATGCATATGGACTAAAGTCGATATTTTGTGAGAAGCATTAATACTAAGTAGAATCTAAAACTGTAAGTATGCACTATATGCAGTACAGCCTTAGGCATGTTATATGATATAATCCCGCGACCTTGGATCAGGTACTCTAATGCATTGAAAGCATTCTATAATTATTTTCAGTGCTCCGGCTCCCTAGGCCTTTCCTGTAATGGCGAAACCATGGGAATCCAATCCGTGCTCCTGCCTTTTGCCTATTATCAAGCTCCTTCAAGCCTGCCTCCAGACAAATGAGACCATTTTCCGGTAATTTGGACAATAAATAGAAAAATGAGCCTTGGAATTCCTGCAGAGGCTCCGCTGCTGCTGCACGCCGCCTAAAGTGTGAAAAATGCCCGGCTTTCACTTTGGGAGAAAGTGGAGAAAGTATCAGTATTCCCAAATGGCAAGTTGATTCACGCCCCTCTAGCATTGGGGGGCAGGCCGGCCCTTATTTGTTACGTGATGACACTTGGCAAATTCATAACCCGGAACCCGGAATGACCTGGACGTGATTCTCCTAAAAAATACTACGTTATGTTTTGCAGAGATTTTGGAAAAGTGGCGCAGTACTTACATATATGGCAAATAGTCTGGACTGCACCTACTGTATAGTGTCAGCAAAGCTCTTTGTTTTGCTTTCATTCCAAGGGCAATGTTTCATAGCTAGAATGTAGAATTTCTCAAGGGATATCGTACCTAAACTATGGGGAAATGGCACTCAGTTGGATTTGGCTGAAACTTGGTATACTTACAGATGTTGATCTTCTGAACAATGTTTAAATGGACGTCGAACCCATAGATCGCCTGCTTGACCCTCTACAGGTCACTCAAAGGTCACATGGAGAAAATGTGGCACTCAATCAGCTGGATTTGGTACACTTACAGGCACCTCCTGAACAATGTTTAAATCGACGCCAAAGTCGTATGTCCTCTCATTGACCTTATACTGATCAAATTTATTTAATGACCAGAAGAGGGTCAAGGAGGGCTCCTATTGCTTTTAGGGTAATTTAAACATTGTTAAGGATATCTATAATTATACTTATTTTTAAGCCAAATCCTACTGAGTGCCATTTCCCCATATTTTGGGTACGATATCCTTTAGAAGTCTGCGAAATTGTTTTTCGCGAACTTGATACTCAATTATACAAATACAAAAATCGACCTGTATAAGTGAGTACACACTGCACAAGTGAGAACAATTCCTCAGATTTCTACATTTTTTCGGGCTCGAGTTATGTTTCTTCCGGAAGCGTCTGGAATTCCTGGAAAGCTACATTTTTTCGGAGAAAGTCTGATTTTGCCCGGTTCGAAAAATAGAAGCCTTTTGGTTCTAAGAAATACAGAAGTTGAGTATTGTAGTAGTTTAGCGGAAAGGCATACGGTTTCTCAAGTGGGGCTTTCCATTGTATTCTAGCATAAGTTTCTAAGGAGTCATCAAGCTGGAGCTCGGAGTGGAAACACGGAGCTCCTGCTGGGCCAAGACCCGAGATTTGATTTATTGTCTTATCCAGCCACCCCAGCCCCGTAAACTTGAGAAATAAATGTACTTTTAATTTTAGTTCATAGGAGGAACTGTTGCAGATTCATTCTGGACCGGAAGCGGCGGAATGGGCTGCAGTAGACTTGGCAGGACGGGGCATACTTATACTAGGCCAGAATGCAACCTAGTATAAGCTATAAGTGACCTCAAATGGCTCCAGTATTTGGTCGCTGTTGCAGAGTCCAAGTTTGGTCACAGAATATGTGTAATTTCAGATGGAAAAAGTGCCTATAATTCAGTATTAAAATTAGCAGGTAGGAACTGCACAAAATATGCAAATTAGCAAATATAGATGTTGAACACGCATTTTATTCGGTATACCAAATATTCTTGTAGATGACTCCATTTTCCGTAGCTATCACCCTATCTGTAAATTCGCAAAGGTCTAGGCGCCGTCTTCCTCTTACGCCTGATCCTCTTGAATTCACAAAACGACAGTCATGGACGTCAGCTCGGATTTCTTATGGCTAAAATTCGCCGGGGATCTCAAATAGTGATAAATAATATTTCCCAAGATGCTCCAGTGTATACTACTCAGGACTTTTGGCTCCATTATATACGGGCATTCCAGATTCGGCTTCAGTTTCCAATAAAACCAAAAATGGATCCCTGCCCTATGTACAGACCCAGTACTTGGTCCCATGTCCCACATTTTATCATCTGACTTTGCACTTTATACCTTCCCTTGACTCATTGAGAATTGAAATCCAGCCGCAGCTTTCCCCAGATCGCGTGGGGGACCCCTTTATACTTTATTGTAATGTAGAGGAGTCCCCGATATTACATTTATTACATGGGCGGGAGTTTCCGAAGAAATGGGCTATGGCTCCCTGCCAAGTCCTAAGGAGTTACTTTGTAGTAGTAGGAGGGAGTACAGGATTGCCTATAGGGAAGATCATTTAGTCGTCAGAAGAGGAGAAAGTTGGTGCATTCTGGGAAGCGGAGTAAATACAACATAAATAGTGTACATAGTACAGCCTAATCATGAGCCTAAGCCGGCTCATGCCTTCTTAAACAGCTTCCCACTAAATCATCCCCGACTTAAACTGCGGGGCTCCGCTTTATGATGATTAGGGTCGGAGGGTGCTATTCCTATTCCCATGAATTACACAACGGTTCTCCGCCATAGTTTATATAGCTATGTCCTATTTTGGGCTGCCCGGAATATTTCATATTTAAAAGAAGGAACTTTTCCAGGAAAAAACACAATATTCAGCCGAATTTTGGTTTTTGTATGTACAGCTAATACATTTAAATTTTTTTTCAGGTAGAAACTGCAAGAAGGCCCGTTTTGCTGCTCTGCCTGAACTAAACTTCTGAGCCCGTGACACTCCGTGGACTCAATATAGGATGCTCCGCACTTATTGATGTTGACCAAAGGGCTTGGTCCCGGGTAAGAGTTTTAAGTTACTTTGCCCGGCGGACTCCGGATGTGCCTTGGAGACCCATCTTTTCCCTCTATCATGCCGTAGCTGTATAAATCTGGGCTCATAAAAAGAAATGAGTGCGGGCCGGCCAGTTAGGATGGACGAAGAAAGCAAGTACGTTGGGCGGGCAGGAAGGATGGGAAAGTAAGGGAGACAAATATCATTGCCAGCCTTCCTGAGAAACTCCCGGCCTTTCCTATGCACTTTGAGATGCTGACGGGGCAGGCCTACAGTCCAGAAGATCAAGATTGTGTGGGCGGTCTTCGGAATTCTGGGCTTCAAACGGTTCAGTTATTCCGGGAGCCCTTCCCAAAGTTTGGGACTGGGAGGGTGGGCGGCTTATTATTGGACCGGCTCTCAAGTTCAGCCGTCATTAGCAGGAACAGGAGGACTTGCAAAGTTCTGGATCTCTGATCCGATCTGATAGGATACTAGATTGCAGATGCAGAAGATGCCCCATTTCATTTAAGACGTAGGTCTACAATATCAGCTTAGGACTGATTGAGTCCAGATCCAGACCGTCTTCAATTTTCCTGAAGCTAGCTTACCCAGCGAGTTAATGCTACCTAACTGAAACGAGTGTAACCTTTATGCATCCTTACCTACTTTAAACGAGCCCTTATTCAAAGAAACCTAAATTAGGACGAAAGCAAAACGATAATGTAACTGAGCCTAAACTAAGCTACAAATCTCACCAATCTCTAGCGAGTCAGTACTATAGAATTAGAATTTGAAGAAAATTGCGCCTTTTAATGCCGTCAGTAGAAATAATACTCCTACTCGTACATAATGAATTTATACAAAATAATGGTAATACAGGTAGCTTGTATATGTTTAGGCATTTGTACGAGCGCAACTGACACGAGCACAGTATTTTATGCATGTTTTTTTTTTTTTTTAGCACAAAACAGATTTGGAAATGAATATACATAATATACGAAACGAGTACAAGTTATTATAACGAGCAACTTACTTTACTCAACGCTGTTGCAACGGTATGCCCGGGAATTCGTAGATACATAATAGCTTCATCTGTATGTTGGATCCTTTATGGGAATGTGTCTACCTATGAACCTACAATACCTAATTAGTAGCTCTGTTGGCATCTCGTCACAGGCATAATGATCCCTGGAAAAGGAGAGCCCAGCTATTATATGTACATAAGTACATGAGTTAGACCATGTGAAACTCTGGCTTAAAGAGAAAGTTCCATAGTTTCCAAAGAGAAAGTTTGGCCCTTGTATCCTAAATTTGAATTAGGCTGGGTACGGAACGGTTTATGGCCCTTGATTGATGTAGCATGACGGATCGTTGAATACGTAGTTGAATTAGTAGTTATGTCCCAAGTCCCCAAGGGATGGTAATATGCATGTACCTATATAACTGAATTAATTCAACGGGAAGACTCATTTGTAGGTCCGGTAATTACTGTGATTTCAATTAGTGGCACACTACCTAGAGGATCCATTCAAAATGTAGTTTTTCGCATGGGAAGCCTCGAGCCGTTTGGCCTAAATCTGTTATTAAATATAGACATTTCAAATGCTCTGGAGTCAGCTGCTCAATGTTTGAGCAGGTGCGCTTAGTGGGTATGTAAATAAATATAGTTGGTGAAAATTGTACAAGCAGAGTGGAATATAGATAGTAGACGATCTTCTACAACTATAGATCTGTAAAAGTATCTGCGTCTATCGGATAAATAGTGATCAAAAGATTGGTTTTAGCCGGCGTACTTCATTTTCTAATTTCCGGACCCCCTGCCAGTTTATGGAGCGTAATATTCTGTCGGGTCAACTGTCTATTTCCTATTTTCCTATTTATAGTGGAATGGGACCTGGGAAACCCAAATAAATAGTATTGTAAATATGAAACCCAAGACTTTCCTGTCTCTTGGTCTACACAAACAAATAGAACCTATTTGACTTAGTCCTATTGCCTCAGAGAAGAGGACTTAGGCCAAGGATCAAGGATTATTATTATCGTCACGTTTCGATCATGATCATGAATCAAGTCTCCATATGTGAATGGTCAATACATGGGCACCAAGGTCCAGCTACGACATACAAAAAACAATTACTGAAATGTGTTTTTAATTTTTTTAAAAATTGAATACCTAAAATGTTTATTTTTTAATCAGTTTATTCAAAACTTCCCAGAACGGGAAGTACCATGAGCTGAGCATTATCCGCCACCCCTTCCCCGTCGGCACCAATCAATCCGCCTTCGAAACAGTAGAGAAGGATTTCTTGTACAAGTTTAGAAACCCGTTCAAAATCCCCAAAGGCTGCCAAGGCGTGGCCTGCCATCCCCTTGACCTATTCTACTACATTTGCATCCTAATGGCCGAGTCCCTCAACGTCCGCTATATTGTATTCAATCTTGATCGTGGGACTGTAAGGGACACACTTCACTCCGAACCCTTCACCAGCTATTTGTTTCTTCCATACATTAGACGAAACTGTAATTCCCAGCGTTCGCGGGATCCTTCGGTCCTGATCCCAGAGCTAAGGGGCTATAACACGAGCCAGGGCGTGGTAGGCCGGCTTGTAGTCCTGAGGTCAGTCTCCATGAATTTTGTGACTTGCGACGGGGTCAAGCCCGCCATTACATTCACACTGTACGCAAGGCCTTATGACGCCTGGGCCTGGGGAGGGATTCTGCTCTTCGGATTCATTCTGCTCCCCGCCGTGACGCTGGGCCTGTTCTGCCTGGTTTCGGAAGGAAAGTTAACGATCGGCTTAGTCTTCGAAGGGATCCTCGTGTACGCTTCAGAACTGGTCGAGCAGAGCCCAAACCCGAGTACTGAGTTCCGGAACTATCCAATGCTGAATTGGCCGAATAAATTGACAATGGGACCCTGGCTCCTCGTCATCATCGTGCTCTCCAATGCCTACAAGGGGATCATGGTCTCCGACCTCTGCACCTCTATCCCGGAATCTCAGAGCTGGACCAAGCTGGCCGAACTGGACCGGTTCGTCCGTTTCATCACGAGTCGAGGCTCTTGCTAGTTAACCCAATCCACTACACAACGGCTCAGGTAGGGTATATCTTTGACTGCAACTGTGCCCAGAGGTATGGGAGCCCATTCATGTGCCAGAAGCTCGAAGGGGCTAAGAACCGGAGCTCGGACAGTGTTCGCCGGTCTTGTGAGAAGGAACTTAGTACGGCGAGCGAGCTTGGATTTCGAATCCCGAATTTGAGCAAGTCCGCCTGCGAGGCTGGCAAGGGACTAGTCCCTTACACTATGGAACATAATGACGAGCTTCTAAGCTACAGATGCAGAAACTGGAGGGCCGTGGAACATAGGGAGAGCCCTCAGTATGATCCCGAGTTTTTTTTATCTTGGACAGAGTCCTTGGAAGTTCAAAAGGATTTTACTCCGTTGGAACATTCTACCGTATCCAGGCCTCACTGAGCTCCGCATGCACGAATATCTCTCTAATTGCGATAAGACAGCATACTTTGATGATGAGGAGGCGCTGGACGGATTCATAGCAGCAGAGAAACTTCAAAAGTTCCCAACCCTTTATAGTGTAACGGGGTAATTAGCCCGTTAATAATTCGCTAAAATGAATTAATATACAACTACAGAGTCTGGTTTTCACGATGATCTCAGCCTTAAAGGTTTAAGGGTTATTTATTCTCTCAAACTCCAAATCGTGAATGCTCTAAAAAATCTGTGTCCCCAAAGACACACCAAAAATCTCAAAGTCTATTAACAGCTCCCCTCCGCTTCTCACGCTCCGAATGCCATAAGTCTGGCAACCTCTGACCCAATACTCACGTCTCCCAAAAATGAAAACAACACAAATGTCATGTTTCGACACTTACATTTAGTGTCTAATCCATGCCAACTCATTGCTCATAAGTTCTAATGATGGAATTGCCAAAAACAAAGGACACGCCAATTTGCATGCATGATCCGGAATTAACATTTACAGAAAAATTGGTCCCGTATAAAAACTAAAGGCTAATGACTGCCTTTACAATAGGAAGGGAGCGCGAGCGGAGGGGTTTCGGTTCTTGGTCGGGATTCAGCTTACTGCTCGTCGACCGGCTCAGCTGTACGACAGGCTACAGTTGCTGTTGTCTTCGGGGATTTGCAGCGTTTGGGAAAAATGGTACTTTCTTCACTTCCCAACTAAGCATCAAGAGAGTATCCTACTAAGTAAGAAACGGTTCCCGGGACACCTGCCTGTAGCCCTCACAATGGACTCAAATATTGCAACAATATTCATCGTGCTCTGTCCAGGCTTAGCTTTAGCTGTCTTAGCTTTTGGGATGGAGATGGGGCCTGGGAAAATACGTACGTACTTATTGGCACAACACCGTTCGGATCGGGTTAGGGTTTGGAGGGTAGCCAATGGTACCCACGAAGCCTGATTAGTTTGGTCGGGTTTGCGCCCATAAACCCCGGATCGAAAGGTCGGGCTACTTGCTAGTAATAAACCGTAGTACAATTTAACAATTCCAAACTAATTCTCCTGTAATCATTGTAAGTAATAATCCTAAGCCTAATTCTAGCACTAAATCATGCTACTTTAACTGAGAAAACAGTATATGAGAAAATAGGTGCAGTCAATTTTAATAGCGTCATGACAACGGATCAATCTGAGCACAATAGAATAAACTCGCAATTTAATAAAACCACCAATACCAATAACATGTCAAAACATATATTATATTTAATCACTAGTAGCCCCAGCACCAGACATTCTGGTGATTATTGGTGGTTCGTAATTTTGACAGTAAGAAACGTATAGTGTCAGAGATACCGATAAATTCCAATGCGTCGGAAATTGGAATTTACTATTTAATTAGAAAATTTAAACTTAATTTGTCAATTTGACTAAGATTCGTCTTCAAAATTAAAATTACTGCAATA
>JAQFZY010001888.1:0-13544 GCA_034696285.1 Hypogastrura burkilli | reverse complement strand
AATACCGGTCAATTTGATGTGTCACATGTCATGATCGAGTCGGATTGACCTCGGTTGACCTTCCCGGGTCACCGTTAGGGGGTCGTGGGGGGTCACCGGTGGGGTCAAATCACGTGTTGCATCCCATATTTTTGATCCCGAGGTGGGGAGAGGAATTTTGATGTGCTGCATGCCTTAGTTTTTGAAAATTTCGTAAAAGTTCGTTTTTGACCAACTTTGACCCGTCCGGAAGGGGTCAAGGGGTCATTTGCCAGAGTGGTGCATTGGATTTTAAGATTTACGCAAAAAATTGAGTTTAGAGCCGTTGAGACCATGGTAGTACGTTTGCTTGAGCAAATTTGATCTCGTCCTGTGCTATAGAGATAGGGCGTTCTGGACTAAGTTTAATAATATATTGTTGAAGACATAATTCAACTTACCATCATGGGTGAAGGTGATTTGTTTCCGTAGAAGAGTGTCATTCTTCCCAGATTGAGACGGTACTCAGCCTTCACCCCAATCTGAACCAAGTCACTTTCAAACAAGACCCCATTGTTTTTCCAGACGAGTTTCTTCAAACTATCGACTGGCTCTAGGATGGAAGGGCTGGAGAAGTTATTGTGCTGGTTCATATTTAGACCCGGTGAAACACTTTTAGAAGGTAACGATCCGAGTCCAGAGGAAATGTCTCCTCCTATTTGTGACTGAGTTGAGTACATGTCCCCGAGAACATCAACGAGGAGGTCCGTTTGACCATTCTGATGCTGAACGGGGGCTCCAGCAGGATACTGCTGCTGCTGCTGCTGCTGAGGTCCTGTGATGGAAGGCGTCTCTTTCCCGCTAGCCACATCAACCGGCTCAACCATCCTTCCCGGCTTCTTCTTCTTTAAAATTGCTAGGATGGATGAATCTCTTTCTGGGAACGGAGGCATCTCTTCCAGTACAGTTGCCTACAATTAGTTAAACATCGGTCCTCAGTATTTATGTTCAAGTTCCAAGCGAATCTTAATTCTCCTAGCATATGACGATGCTCGTGAAATTCGCTAAAAGCTGAACGAACCTTTACACTTACCAAAACGTCAGTGGAGGCGACGACACTCAACTTCAAGTATTCAGAGGCTCGCTGTTGCAATTCTGCATCGGCTGACCGAATGTTGCTATCAAGTCGAAATATATCCTGTATTTGGGTTTTGATCTCGGGAAACAAGTTGATAAACTTGATGTAAGTTGAGAGGAGAAGAGCTCTAGTGGCCACGGAACACAAATGATATTTGGAATGTAGTAGACGAAATTGGACAGCAGGTGAAGATCTGGAATCCCCAGCGATTAAGTTTCCGAATTCTCCCAAAATGTATCCTCCCACTTTAACCATGTTTTCATGACAGGCTGGTGCTTGTAAGGCTTCGAAGACTGTTTTCGCGGCATAACCTTGTACGTCCTCACGATTTACGACAATTTGGATGACACGATACCAAACTTCTTCAGAAACATGGTCACCGGCAATTCGAATGAGATTTAGAATTACGTCAACGTACCAGGAGTAGTCTGTCGCATACTTTTCAGCAAGAATAGCAACTTTTAGAACCATTTCTTCCCGAATTGAGTAATCCGCCGTTTCCAGATAATTCAACATTTCCTGAACAATCTCTTCCGCATTGCTTCTGTCGCACATTGCATACAATAAGTCCACTGCTCGCTGTCTTACACTTACATCTCTTTCGGTCTACAATTAATAATTAAGAGTTAATAAATACGTAAAATTATAATTATCTGCACTCATGAGTGAGGTTCTCGGTCGCAGCATTTACCTTAAGTGCATTGATCACGGTGTCCTGATGTTTCTTGACTGCATCGTGAGAGAATTCAGAGTTAGCCAGAAGACACATGGATTCCAAAGCTAAGTATCTCAAGTTTGTTTCTCTGTGGGACAAGAACTGTCCTAGTTGATTACATGCTCGGACAAGTAGATTTGGTTCACTATCTGAATGTATAATCAAACTGATGGCTTCAAATAGTACTGCATTTTTGGCATTCGAATGCTGCACTTTCTTTGACTTCGGAGGTTCTTGCGCCTTGTTCAAGATTGTCTCTAAGCATTCATTCAATCTCCCTCGTGCACCTGGGTCTTCTATTTAGAAAAAAGTATAACATTTTGGATTATTATAATGACTTTTGCGAAGAGAAAGCTAAATATAGATGTCCACATTCATATCAAATAAAAACAAACCTGGAGGAGGATAGTTTTGTAACAATCTCAAAAGCTTGACAGAGAGCCAGGGTGCCGGGACAAAGTAGTAAGTATAGTCCTGAAGGTCTGTATAGCTCGAGGTAACAATCTGTAACAATTTAAACATGTTTCGGACGATGATACACACATATTTTGGAAGTCTTTAATATACATATTCGCGAGTCGGAGAAAATGGTCCATAGATTACCCGACTGAGCCTGGAAACAGCCAGAGAAACACATCCCTTGTATTCATCAGGAGAACGTTTAACCAGGGCCTCAATAAGTGAGGAGGCTGCAGTGACAACACCCATGTGCTGATCATTTAGCAAATGAATTATTCTGGATGTCCATTCCCCGCTTGGAATAATTTCCGGATGCGTTCGGAAAAGCCTTAGTAAACATAGAGCTGCCGATTGTTTTACAACATCAATTGTCTCCCTAGTCAGGAACAAAGAGAAAAGGAGATACACATTTACATTCTCTACTATTGATGTATGTACGCATAACCGAGACTGGACTGCCTTTGAAGTAGGGATGACAAGAGTTGATATGTGCCCAACTGGAGCACGCACTCTAAAACTCATTAACTATCATTACCCAGAAACAAGAAGACGTGGAATGTCAGTTGAGAAAGCCTCTGCCATTTCTTTGCTTCCAATATTAGCAATGCACTGCAGAGCCAAGTTTACATGTACAGGATTTCTTGAAGTCAAGTCATTCTTTATGCTTTGGATAATTAAACGGATCAAGTCGCTGTTCGTATTAACTAATACAGATATGAATAGATAGCCCTGAAACAAAAAGAAATAAATTTATTAAAATGCAAGCACCAGAATATTCCGTAGCTATAAACTATATCTCAAATTCTTAACGTACGATCTGTTTTTCTGTGTATTTATTTGACGAGAGGAGATTGACGGCTTCCATATGACCAAAGTCAATATCATGTCCAAGGAGGAAAATGAAGAGGAGCTTACAAACATATTTTTTCTTCTGATACCCATCCAGGGTTTTGTCGCCTTTAAACTTACTCCGTATATTTGCCAATTCTTTATTTATCCGCTTTATCTCGGCCTCCTTGCTCTTACCTGCAAAAAAAAAATCATCATCATCCCGTAATGTCAACTCTCTCTACAATGAACACACCAATAGTACTTCGATTTTCAAGCGTCGTTGTTGCAGCTATATGTACATAGATGGAAATGTGGCAAGCAGGTTACGTAATCGGGTTCTAATTACTTGGGACAAAGTTCACGACATGAACTGATAAACTTTTATAGTTCAAAAGGCTTAAATTCAAGTAGACGCATTTAGCCTATCTTCTACACGGACGGCTCGACCTTCTGAAGTCTGAAGCAGAGAACTCGCTCATACTATTCTTGTCCTTGCAAAGGAATCTCAGAGTTACAGATAATGCCTGCTTATGCTTATGTTTAGTGACTTGTTTTGTAGTGAACAAGAGGCAGGAACCGACTACAACAGCCAAAAGTGCCTATTAATTATGCCTCAGTAATTAAAACATGAAAGCACAAGTGCAAAGACTCCTGAAAACTCTTCTAATGTATGTAAGAAGCAATGATGCCTATTGGAAAATTGAAAAGTATTTCAGGATAGGATATTGCATACTACTTGAACTCCATATTATTTATGCAAATGGACTGAGTCAGGGGTCCATTTCCGGTGTGCTGACTCGAAATCAAATACTTACTACATACATATATGCATTACTATGCACCAGCAAAGAAGGTTCATAATTCATGCCCATTTCATAGCTAAATATGTAGTAGCTATAGTGATCAATCACATTCATCAAGTCCTACTTGCATGTCTCACTCTCAACCTCAACTCGCACTCAACTTTCAACGTTTCAACTCTGTACCAGGATCCTTCTCCTTCATTTGTATTTTAGTATTTTTACAGAGCTAGGCCCGGCCTTTTGGCTAACCGGCAGTTCTCGTTTCTAGCTCTCATAGACCTTGATCCCAAGCTAAAGTTGCATGCAATTTAAGCATACTCCATATCCAGACTCAGGCCAGGTCTAAACATGGAGTCAAATTACTAAAGGGGAGTAAACAAGCATAAGTAGCATTTGATTTCACTATCACATAAAACTCTCCTCTGGAAAAATATGGCATTAATTGTCAGGAGGGTGAATTAAAGTCTCAAGAATTGTATAACGACTGATTAACAGCGTCATTTCGACAGAATTCGGTTACCCGTTATCGTTAACTATCAGAATTTAATTCCGGTTGTTTTTTTAAACCGTTTAAAAATACAGCCGAAACACAAGGGACAGTAACAGAGGAGTGGTGGAATTGGACATTGAGCTCAGGCATGCCCAATAGGCCTAGACTGGTCTAGATTACCTACACCTACCCTGAGCCCCTGAAATAAAATTTTTAAAATGAAAGAAAAGTGTAGATAACTAGTTTGTCTTAGCAACTTTCGACTCCAGCTTATTTATGAGGTTTTGACCGCAAACGACGCAGATTCTTGGAAGTCCAAGTCGGCGTCATGGATTTAATGTAGAGCATCAACGAATGATAAACACAATATGTATAGTACTTACTTCCTATGTACCTGCGCCACGCAGAATACGCCCTGAAGATTTCATTGCAGCCTCTACTTTTTTTTCGCAAGTCCGCGAACTACTAGAAAGATTGCCAATTTAATGAATATGAAAGGGCATAACTACCCCTAGCCAGCCGAATCAATTTGGTATGTTAGAGACAAACGGAAATGGATGTTTCCCTTCCCTGATCGGGTTATTAGGGTTTTGGTTTACTTCAGAAACCAACGAAGGGTAGTAGTTGGTGGTAGTTTGAACACTTTATACAGTATTGCAGGAGCAGAAAGGAGTAATGAACTACTTGTTTCTTATAATAACGAAGGCCGAATCAATAATTAATTATACGAACATACAAAATCCAACAAAAAGGAATGGATTTAAGGAGGTTTGTTCCTGATACCGCAAGGAAAAAGGAAGCGATGGTTAGTTACGAGTTACGATGTAGGTATATACCTCTAAACCTAAGCCTATACACTAGAAACCTGAATAAACTGATTATTTCTATTTTTATTATTATTATTAGTAGCAGTAGTAGTATTATTTCCTAAGTCTCTTCAATAATGCTATGACCGTCGTATGAGGCATGATATTGATATAGTACAGGCCGGAGTAGGCATATAAAGACATATCCTCCTTTTTTTTAAATCCGGATATTACATTAAATATCAGAGAGGCAAGACAAAGACCACTAATACAATTTCGTATCAATCCTGCGAGGTTTAAAATTGGGCAGGTAAGTCTTAAGTGGAAGTGAATAGTACTATAGGTAAGTACTACCAGGTATTACTTTATAGAAAAAAAGAATAAGTACCGAAATACATTGTCAATTGTTACTAGTACTTATTTGGCATTACTTAAGTGTCAGCGTTTGCGGAGTTAAAACAAACTAAAGCAAACTGCACCCTCCCTCATTTTTGCTAACTTCAATAAAAATACGGGTGCTTTATAAGCATGAGGGTTATTCTTCCACATAACATTTAAACTTACACATTATTATTGGTCTAGTTGACTGTTCAGAAATCAAATTAAATTCACCGAAAATGACCCCGATGAAATGATGATTGGCAATATATGGAAACTGATTTTATCAGGGTGATCAGTAAGTATAATTAGCGGCTGAGGAGCTGAGGAAGCATTATCACCAAAATAGCCGTCAGCTCAGTGATGTCAATAGGTTTCGCGTGTCAGCCCAAGTTCAACTTCGGTGACCAGCGTTCCCAAGAGCACCTGCTGGTTTATCTCATTGTTGCAACGAGGATAAGAATAGCCTGTCTTCTCACAAATCTTAACTCTGATTAATGATTAAGGTGAAACACGAAACACCGAGTGTAATGGTAATGTAATGTGTATTCTCCAACACGGCCCTTAATATCAATTCACCGCAGACCGCAATACAAATATGCAATAAGCTGTACACTTTAATGTTTACCATTCATCGAGATCGACTTGTAATACGATATATACGATTAGTAGTAATTGGCTACAAACAGTAAGTAGAAGTACAAAGTCAAAAGTACTAGTACATAGTTAGTATAAGCAACTGCACAGGAGCATGAATACAACTTAAAATCCATAATATATGCAATGGCCAGCGATAACGTTAATAATTTTTAATAATAATAAACTTTAGTTTAAGGTTTAAAACTTAAAAGACCAGGACTTACAATTTCTGATGTCGGAAATGAAGACAGCAAGTCCTCTCATCCCATCTCCTCGAGATGCAGGCATTTTTGGTCTTGTTGATTAGTCCGGACTCTGGAGAGGTGACGGTGACCGAGTGGACGTTTACGGATAGAGATAAGGGAGTGACGAAGGTCCGAAGCGAGGAACCTCTTGCCTTCACATATATGAGAGTTTGTGGGTGCGGCGGAGCCGGCGAGATGGTCACGGGCCTCTTGGAGTGTCCACGGAAAGCCGGACGGCCCGGAGGTCACTAATAAGGCGAGGATCCAAAATCCACTAATTCCCTGTCTGACTCAACTTCTTGACAGGGCCCGATCTGTATACTATAGAAGTGTAAAAAACCACCCACCTTTTTCTCTATTTGACGGGAACAAAAACCCAAACCTAATCCGTCCGTTCGTCCTGTTGTGTAGATTTTGGCGTAAAGATCTAGGGCCAGGCTCGTCCTCTCTTTTGACGCAACTCCGCTCTTTTTCACTCAACTCGTCGGAAACCTCTCAACTATGCGTAATACCAGCCGGAAAAGGCCTGCAACCTGCCGTATCTTAGTATTAGTAAAAGCAGGAAGGGCAGGTAACTTAAATTCGGGAAACAGTTGAACACAGTTGTTGCCATATTGTCCATAGTCCTGTCTCAGGTCCGCCTTCGTACATCCAACTTTCCACTCTCTGTAACTGCAGCATGCAGGTGGGTGCAGGTATTGGGCTTGGCATACAACCTACAACATACAACATGTGATATCGACACGGGAGTTTCAAATCCAATGTGCAATAATGGAATGTCTGTCTTTCCAAAATTCCTCACGGCTTATGTATATGTAGATTATATGTATATACTCAATCAACTGCACCTGACTCGAGGCCGCCGAGTGCAAAGCACCGAGCCATATGGCCTTAGAAGCTTGGATGAACTAGCTATAAGAGAGTTAGTAATATTAATCTCACATCTAGTTAGAATTTAGTTAGCGTAGTGTTATGAATAAAATTCTGTATTTTAAAAGAAGGACCGAGCAAGTATATGTAAGTTAAGGTAGCTGAACGATTTTATTTTGTAAAATGAGCCTTTGGGTTTTGTATATTGCCACAAAAATGCCTCATTGTTCACGTGTAGTCATTATTAGTAAGGTTAGAATTTACTTCGTATTGTAAAATAATAAAAAGGTTCGCAACACAAATACTGTATGGTCCGAACGTATCATTGAGGCGGTTAGTCTGGTCATATGACCATGAACTCTCTTCAAGACGGCACGCTCGGGGGGAGTTATCATGTCTCGAACCTAAATTAAATATTAGGCATTTCATACTTGGATAACGTAACTGTATACTTGGACGAAGATAAGAGCTCGGTGGGACTAGGGTTAAGTTAAACGGTACCTCAGCAAATTGCTCTTCGGTACAATTTGTCTTCTTCATGTTCGCCAAAATCCGGCCAATCCTTTCCTCCTTAACTAGGAGTCTTTTCTGCCGTTCCTTCTCCACGGAGAGCCGGATCCTTGCATTTTGCATGGATTTATAACAGGATTCGAGAAGAGAATTAACAATCTGCGAAATAGACAGTATAGAATATTATTATTCTAATGAAGAACTGAATTCTTGTTTAATGAATACATATATGTAGGTATGTGTATTATAATCATAGCGTTGCGAGCAAACAGTGACCCCACAAACTTACCTGAATGACGTTAAGTTCAAAAACATAGGCGATTTTATTGCTCGGTGCATTTGAAGTGGTGTAAGATTTCCGAATTTCTTTCAGAAGGATAAAATTATCCTCAAGTAATTTGTAGGTCAGGCACTTAGCGTCTTTACCCGGGATCATTCCCATCTCAATCAGCCTGTCTTGCTCGACATATTTGTGCTTTTTAATCAGCCGGAAAATTCGAGCGGCGTGGAATCCATGACGCTCAATGATAATTTCTTCAATTGTCGTCCACATCACCTCAATGAAGGCCGTCTTCACATTCACAATATACAGTCCGGAATTGGCCTGACTTGTTTTCACAACTAGTCTCAAAGGATCATCCTCTAAGATTCCACACAAAACAAATCGAGTATTTCGTTGCTGCCTTGCCAAGATTCCAAATAGAAGTAAATTTTTATAAAGTGAATATATTTATATACCTATAAGTATTTTTTTGAATACTAGGACTTACACTTACTTAAGGAAACTACTTACAGTACAGCCGATAAAGCTACTCTGTAGTAGTTACTCTCGCTCCTCAAACAGACATACTTAAGGGAAAGATACTTACGTAGATAAAACTGGTAAAAACTGTACCCATCATTTCAAGATGCTGATCCAAATATCGAAGTATTCCCTCACCATCTGGCATCTTCTTCAACGCCGCCTTAATTTCGTTAACACTAACGGCGGGAGTAGTTGTAGCATACGGATCCCTTTCTAGGCCGATGTTTAAAATGACTTTAAACACCCTCTCGTCTCCCAATGTCAACAGCCTTCTCCTCATGGCGTCCACTAGCACCTGATTCCTCATTTCCAAGTGAAATGTTTCCGAGCGGATTTTCCATATAATACTGTCAGAGTCAATAAAGGTGTTTGCAGCAGCGTCATCTTTCATGACGTTCGTGCAAATGAAGGGTAGGTCAATCTTTGGGACGACAAATTCAGTATCGTACGGATATTCCTTAAATAATGGGACCTGGACTTCAGCATCTGAGGTTATGAACTCACATCTGATAAGAAACTTATTTTTTACAATTTCAATTAAAGCGTTCCGGTATACAATCAATTTGTCAAGAACTAGTTTGTCATTAATTTCCTTCGGATTCGCTTCCATACGGTATTTGCTTCCAAGATTAAACAATAGCCTTGTTGCAGATGTCTGACCAACACGGACTAATTCAATGACAAGCGTCATGGCATCAGCTCCATATTGAGATTCCACAATGGTGAAGTATCTGGTAAGTATTTATTTAAATTATTCAAATATCAGTTATGTTTAGGTAATTCTAAAACTACGGGACATACACCGAAACCCCTGCCGCTTCGCGGTAGGGTCCTTTTGTGCGATTTTGGCAGGTTTTCTCGGGGTCCTAATTTTGTGTAGAATTTTGCCGAGAGGCCTAAGGGGAGGGTTCCGCGCGGTTGTCGCGCGGAAGATATTTTTTTCTGACATTGCAATGAATGTAATATCGTAAGAATGAAAGTTTGTACCACTTTTATACAATGCTCATGGCTGCTAATTTAATCCGTAACGTTTTAACGCCATACATATCGTACACAGATTCAAATATTGCACAGGACACTTTTTTTTTAATTCGTTATTATTTTGTGTTAATGGTATTTTGTGCTTATTCGCCGACCGACAGGTTCGGAAAATCGGCATATCTAATTTGCATTCACATATTTTTAAAAAACGTTTTTTTTTAATTAATAAAAAAGATGTTTTAAACAATTAAAACAAGCTTTAAACAATAAAAAACAGTTTTTGTTTGTTTTTTATTTAAAAGAAAAGTTTTTTTTTTATAAAAAAACACAATTTAAATGATAAAACTGTTTTTTATTTTTTCTTTAAAAAAAACGTTTCTTTTTTATTTATAAAAAACATACTTTAAACAATAAAAAGCGGTTTTTTTATTGTCATTAAAAAAACGTTTTTTATAAAAAAAAAACATGTTTTAAACAATAAAAAACTGTTTTCTAAAGAGACCCTCGAGAGTCCTATAGCTCCCTTGAGGAGTTTCTAAATGAATCTTTGAAGTTTAGTTCCTACGAGGACTCAGGTATGTTTTTTGGCACAGTGCCGACGCTTCGCCCCGGCAAATGGGTCCTCATCGGGTCCTTTTCCGCGGCTCCGCCGCGGGGGGTCCTCGAGTACTACGGTAGTAGAGGGTTTCGGACTATGTACGGGACTAGACTACTCATCTGTAATTATTTTGGTGACACAACTTACTCTGCAAAGCGGGGGATATTAAAGACTGCTTCTGTATCAAATATATAATTGGGATCATTAAATCCCTGGCGAGGTCTAAAGGTGACAATGTTATGCTGAATAAGAACTTTGATGCACTCCTTTACCTGAAACGAGAATAATAGGATTAAGCTGAATTACGGCGAATAAAGAAAAAACTTACTACTTTGTACTAAGTACATACAAATGACAGAATACAGACCCAGCCTTATATTTTATGAGATGTAAAAATGGCAAATGAGCAGGTCCCGCTTTGTAATTGTATTTACCATTACCTTAGGCGTAATTATAAATGGAATTTAACGAACTCAGTTCTACTATAAGCTTTGAAACTTAGACCACAGAACGCACGCCATTATGAATTTACATTGTATATATTTAAGTTGAGATCATAAGTAGTAACGTATACAGAGTTGACCTGATGAGAAATTACCTTGTTCGGTGGCATTTTGAGGGGTGACATGCCATGTATTATCTTTGGGAGTGTTACAGGGCCCAATCGCATCATTACGGCTCCCACTTGCCGAACCCCTTGACCAAAACTGTCCTCCAAAATTCCACTACATACTTTCCCATAAGTAGAGGACATAACGAGGAAGAGATATCTCCACAACTTTAACTACCAAAACCAGGGACTTGATCTTAAGTGTGTGAATCGGTAGCTACCACCGCTGCGTACCTCTGTTAACTTTAACTTAACGAGGAAGTTGCAAGATCAACATGGGATTTAAATTACACATCACCCCACGTGCTCCCACTCAGAATTGGACCCTCAAGTTTGTGTTGACTTTTCATGGATTTAAAATTCGCATCACTTTTCCATTGCATTACATGCCGGGTTTCCTAGCAAGAACAGATGGCTAGTTAACTCATAATGAATCGGCAAGCTCTCCTCGTAAGGAAAGTCGGGGTGGAATATTTTTGGGGTATAATTCACTGCAGAAGTAATATATACCCGGGCTAGCCCCGTGTGTGTACTAGGTATACTGCTAGGTAAATATATGGTAACTATACTATATGCTATCTGAAAGGGGAAAGACAACCCTATCCGCACATAGCACGCATCCTTCTCGACCCTCTGGCACAGGCTCATACAACAACTACGCTCTTAGACTCAGAAAACAAAGCAAGGCACATTACGAATACGAATTACAATGTCCATGTACAACATTTTATTTTTGAATAATAAACTAATTGAATTTTTATTATTTTTAAAGTAACAGTTTCTATGGTGCGTCCGTACCTTGCCTTTTTAGAACAGTCACAATTAGGTAAACGTAAGTCCAGAGATGGGCAAGATCCTTCTGTGAAGGAGTTTCAAATGTCCTAACCAAAATCCATTATCTGCAGTGGAACTCATTACACGGATTGGAATATTTATTCGAATAAGTAATCGGATGGTTTTATAAATTCTGTGAACTTCAAAGATATGATTTATGCGTATTTAATAAGTCTTCGTAAAAGTATATGGCTTAGATAATAGCTCAGTTCACTTCGCGTAGCGTCGGACGATTTGGAAATCAGCGTGTACTAATTTATAGTGGCCGAGTCCTTGGGAAAGCAACAGTTGAAAAATTAACATATGTCGATTTCTTTAAGCAAGTAACGCGCAATTTTTTTAGAAAATTGGCTCTATCCGCTTTTCAAAAAAAAAATCACACCGCTAAATATGAATTTTCGAAAATCTGAAGTTTTCATTGAATATATTATATCATCTAATAAGTATCGCGTTAGAGAGAATTCTGCCAATCTCAAACCTTTCAGATGATGAACAAGTTAATTGTCGTAGATTTTGTTTTCCGATTTTTTAAAATGTTACCATTTTTTATGTGTTATTTTGAAATAATATTTTGAACCTGTTCCCGGGGCTACAAGTAAGGCAGTGATAGCATAGTTTTTTTTAAATCCTATTCGGGAATAGCTGTAAAAAATCTCGATGCGAGCAAGCGAATAGGGTTCAAGGCAATTGAATTTTAAGATTTTCAAAATTTTAGATTTTCACGACCTCACGGGTGTACCGTGTTGCCGTTTTATGCATGCATAGGACGGAAAAGCCCACTACTAGAAAACTTTTCGTCTAATTAATCAAGTTTTAAAACAAAATTATATAAATTAAATGACGTAAAGTTTCGTCCACACCACTTATTGTCACTTTGACCTTTGACCTTGATCTGAGTTTTAGGGTTCCAACCTTCTACACATGCTAAAATTGGTTGATTTGTCACAGAAAAATTCAAAAAAGGTAGTGAGTGACCTTTGGTGACCTATGACCTTTGGATAGACCTATTCTCAGAGTTACGCTGAACTATGACGTGTAGTATATCTAAATGACCGGAAACTTTGAGGAATAACGAGTACGACATTCACACAGAGATTTGACCCTGCGTGACCCCAAAATGACCCCCAACGGTTAATGTGCCAATGCGGCATTGTTCCTGTTATATAAAATATCCAATCAGACATATAAAGACTGTAAATGGGCGGCTTAACCATTGAAATGACCCACGATTGACCCCAAATTTTTTTTCGATGAAAGCATTATTTTGCTTAAAAATCAAATACAAGTGGAAAAATGACTCGGAATTTTCAAGCTAAGAACTTTATATTCCGTCTCAGTTACCCTTACAAATAATATTCTATCCGGAGATTCTTATTTTGAAAACCTTCCTGGTAATCCAACTCCCTCATACTGCAGTTATCTATCCCCATGCAATTAGCTATCGAACAAGCTTAATATGACCTCTCCAGGTCAAAGTCAAATTATATATCTTTATGAATTCAAATTGTAATAGTAATATTATGTCGCATTAGTATACTACTCGGTACTTGATGGAAACGATACGCATATTTGTATTTAAAAAAGGTGAACACAAAATGCCAAAATAAAAAAATGCACTACAAAAAAGGGCGAACCTCGCATGAGCTTAGAAGTGACCTACTTAAAATGGATGGTAGAGACAAGTTTAATCGAATCCAAGTCTAATTTTCACGTCCACGATGGTCCTCCGTGGCTTATCTATTTGGCAAGTGTCTATTAAATCATGTCAAACTAAGCACTTCTAAGCTTATGGTGGTCTTGCACTGTTTTGTAGTGCATTTTTTAAATAATAATTTACGCGCGTTCATATGTAGCTGAATTAAGAGTTGAATGTG
>JAQFZY010001887.1:0-13547 GCA_034696285.1 Hypogastrura burkilli | reverse complement strand
TATTTGAATTTGCTTTGAAGATGTATACTCTTCTATCAGTTTTGGGTTTGGGTCAGACTCAAATCCACCCAAGATCATCCGACACCAACCTTCGAAACCGGGCAATCCGTTCGGTTAAATTAACATTTGCGAGGTGTGTAAGTATAAGTCACGAGCCGAAGGCGAGGTCGTTACTTGTAGTATATGCTTTTTATGCGTGGAACAATTATGTAGCTCGACCAATTTATGCCAGTCATAATAATTCTCTGAGTCATCCAGAATCATAGATAAGAGGGTAATTCGCTAGTACCATTATATAAGTGTTTATAGGGAATGTAGGCTGCTCATTACCGTATAGATACAATTCTTTTTCTCAACATTTCTAGGACGCTCACTTTCCAAATTGAATCAAATTAGCGGCCACTTATTGGCTGAGTTCTGTGCACAACGAAATACATATATGTATAAGTCTCTAGACGAAAATAGAATAAGTAGCTCGTTACCAGAAGGCTTTGGCCGCTTGAGGATTTTCCTTCTAAGGGCAACTATTAAGATTATAAACCAATTTTTAACTAGATATTACAAAATTATTACGGCAAGTAGGTTCTCAGCTATTAGATAATAATGAACCTACGTTCGAACCATTAGCTGGCATTATGCTCTAGACTATATGTAAAATTACTTTAAATTCGCTTGCTATGCAATCAGCAGACAGTTACAGTAAATTACGCTCTATCTCTTTAATTTGATATTTCATTGACATACTTTCCATATTTATGCATATTATATTTATTATTCATTGATTTGTCAATAGACGCCGAACTTCCCAGTATTCATCATTTGTTTCAACCTCACTCTGTCCATCCTTAAGTCACTGCCGCAGTTTGTACATTTGTTATACGTTATGCAAGTTGTTAAAATATGTTCATCGACTAAGAAACAAGTTAAATTACTCTGAATTGATTTCAAGCGATGTTCGGATTGGCATGTTATGCATCTTATATGCTCGGCCTCGGCTTGTCGGTTTTGCAGGTATAGTTCGCAATTTAAAATAACAGAGTTGTATCTCTAGGGGCCATTTGCTTTGTAAAGTTGGGACCCTACTTCGTTTCAGTTGAAATGGCATGGAATACAACATATCACACGACTCTCCATTTGCAGACTTGTTTCTGACAAGTGGCACAATTTGAAATGGCTCGAGGCGGGGGAGACCCAGGTAGTAAATATTATGTGTACTGCTGGAAAAGTTCAGGGTGTAGTAGAGAGTGAAAACAAAAACGTCAGGAGCAGGAGTTTTGTAGTGTGTCTCAAGAACCCTATAAAGTTCCAATAACTTCTCTTAACACAAATACTGTAGATCTGACTGTCTAGCTCAGTTTCAAATACAACAAAAGGAAAAGACAAGGGGCGCTTTAGCTTGACGTAATTGATTTTATGATAATAGTGGGATCCATTTAGGTATTCAGATCCCCATGAAGCCCACCATTGTTCTTAGACAGGCCTTCAAGCCTAGCTATTTAATTTGGAACAAGCAGTTGAAGCATAAAGTGTAGCTATGCAAAATAAGTTGCGCAACAAAAGTTTAAATACGCCATGTTCTGGACAACTCGATAACTCTTTTCTAATAACAAAGAATCAACCTTTGTTTTACTTTTTGAGCATTTATAGCTTCACATTTTGAACTATTTATTATTAGATCACCTAATAATATGCTTCAAACCCTGATACGAGCGAAATGAATGAAATGGCGGCTAAATTAGCTCCGATTGGCCGTAGATGTAATAAAAATTTTTCGAGGTAGTTGTTATTTATTCAGGCAAAAAGTCAACGGTTTTTCTGGACATCACAAAAACACTAGTAGACTCAAAGTTTTATATTTCTGTTTGTGTACTATTTATAAGAGATACTAGTACATACATAGGCAGTAGGTATGATACTCCGGTTAGACAATATTTTTGTTTGAATTTACTTTGTAAGTTGCACATTTCCAGTTCCTTTTTCGTTCACATGTTAATTGTTGTAATTTTGTACAGGTCTTTTGACATACCTACGTTTCTTTATACAAGAAGGAGCTACTGACTTTTTTGTTTTAAACTTTCGTATCTCGATGATTCTGCTGCATTTATACAATGTGAAGTAATATTCTGTGTTAATTTACGTTACATACATACTGTGATCAAGCCTCTCATCCAGCAGTCTAGAGTTCATTCTCGAATATGGGAATTTTTATCTGGTCATGATCAAATTCATGGGAAATACGGGCCCGAGCCCTTAAGGTACAAAGGAATTGTATGAAACAAAGCCTTCAAATTCCCGACTTTTCATTCTCTTCCTGTCTTATCTCATACATACCTATATAGTGTAGCCGTATAATAGTGATGTAATTCTGAGCTGCGGAAAAGCATATAAGCGATGCACGTCGATGATTCAAATTATAATTCCCCCATCTCCCATGTGGATCCCAACTTGGCTTGGAAACGGCACACCGTGACGTCGTAAAATGCCAAAAGGAAGTTCCTGATTCCCCGTCCTCCTTGTAAGGATAATAGGAAATTTTATCGGATCTTTATAGAGAGGCTCCATGCCATAATATGGAATTTATTTTCTCCTTATGTGCCGGGTGTGTTATGGACCCGAATCTCCAAAATCGGCTCCCTATCAAATATTAACTTTCCCAATGACAAAAATTTAAATTTTGGCTGGAGAAAGTATGTGGAGGAAGGGATATAAATTTGAATTCCTCCAACGCCTTCCCCTCTCCTTCCCTCCTCATTATCTATTCCCATTTTACGGAGGCGGGGAGCTCGGGATTATTATTTGGGCCCGGGGAGAAAAAGCTGGCTCGCCCTCGTCGAGCCAAAAGAGAAAACAAGGAAGGCCGAACTCGGGACTTTCTCTGCGAAAGGGTTGAAGGAGGAGCCGCTAGAGGCTCCTTCATTTCCAAAATCCGAAACACGTCAACGGAAAGGTTCAGCAGGACTCTGTTCGGGAAAATCCCTTCAAAATCACACATGTTCGGAGTTTTACTGGCTAGTACGTATGAGTCAATTTCATATTGTATATTGTATCTATTCCCATATTTCTGTACTCGTGATTTGGAGAGATATGTAGGTACTGGCTACAGCTTCTGAACTGGCACGGTGAGGCGTCATGGAATGCTAGGTCCTTCTGTGATCCTCCTCCGGCCCCTTGTAGCATTAAATGTTTGAAATTATACATTAAAACATTCCGGGAATTTCGGTGAGTGGGGAAAGGCTGTCGTTCTGGCTCATCCCAGGCAGAACCAACACCTAGCCTAGCTTTAGAATAACACTCATCTCCAACTGTTTTTAGAAAGGAATTCCCGGGATGTGGGAAAGGGATGAAAACTGGCGGGCTTGTTCCCAGGAGTGAGTGGATTGCAATCAAAGTGAAAGCGTACTCTTCCCTTTCCAAACATTCTTTGGCTATAAACTATAGGTTCCGGGGCCTTCTTGGCCAGTAAAAGGTAAAAACCTATTTTATCTGTGTAAGCAGCGCACACTTGCTAAGTGAAATTGGATGAATTGACAAGCGCTCTTCAGAGTGTAGGTTGTAGGTAGAATAGGTCTCTTTAGGGGCTCCAGGTGCCCCAAAGGTAACTGGAATAACTTTTCTCAAACTCACAAAAGTCGGACCTCCTTCCAATTGAAATAAATAGTAGATATTTTTTGAAACAAAGAACCAGCATATTTATTTGTCAGAAAATCTGGAATTGAGTAAAAAATATGAACGTTGGCTATGACGTGAACTGTGGCATGGCTGTATCCACTGTACTATTCATAGTGACGCTGAGCGATAAGCAATCGTAAAATACAAAATAAATACAACTACTAAACTGCATACTAATCGTGTTCTACAGTAATATCGGAGTTGGGGATACTTTCTTTCTGTCAGAGGACCCAGAATAAGGAATTCCCCGAGACAATGCTGCAGAAAAGCTGAAGGCTCAATAATCCTACGACATACGCATACAAAAGTTGCGTCCAAAACTCAGGTCCTGGTCCAAGTATTCGGTATACACTTTTCCTTCAGGAAGTTTAGCCATAGGCCCACAGGGGTCTGTGGATCTCACATCGCACGTGCCGTACTTATTTAATTAATACTGATGTCTTACCTAAAATTGTCTGTGTCTATGTCTAATTCTTACCTACGAGAAACGGTCAATGAAAATTGCCGTTTTATTTGTCGGACATACATAGAAAGGTGAGAGTGAGATAATAGATAATGTATCTTCGTAGAACAATGATAGATACTGCGGACTGTAGAGATCATTATCATTAAAGACGATATAATGGTGATGGAATCTGAATCTATACAGATCCGTTTGGATTATAATATTTTAGTATAAGTATAAAACTTAAACGGAGGTTTTTGAGATTACATTACTCCATGATTTTTTAAGGAAACTAGAAAAACATGATTTATATACGACTTATTAGGATCTATTCCACATATTAGGTATTTGCCATGCACAAAAATCATAAAATGAGCCGAAAATTGAGAATCGACGTTCTACCCGAAAAATTAGAATAGGCGGAGTGATCGACCAAGATTGGTATTCGGTTGCCGGATCCTCTTGGTACGTTAAATCCATACCTTTGCTCTCCTTCCCATCCGGGATACCCTTTCAGTGATCTTTTGACTTCGGAAGATCTGAGAAGGATAAGTCCGCGTCATAGTATTATTTATTAATTACTGAGTAATTTCACGTCGTGAACCATGTCAAAATCAGATAGTAAATATGTGGTAAGTCGGGTAATATGGCTAAGTTTACCATATATTTTTACCGAGTACAAACCAGTAAATGTCGTTTCGTCTACACAAAATTCAATAATCTTATTTCGCATGATAAAAACTAGTATGTGACAGCAAGCACTAACACGTACGAAGTGTACAACTTCGGTAAAAGCGTTGTTGTCCCAGCTTTGCACACTTTTATCCGGATTCAGAAGAGTAGAAAATGTAACCTATAATGGGCTATGATGGTACACTTTTTACGTATGTTATTTCTTCGAAGTAAATATTTAAAACCACCACCGTTTGTCTGGCCCCTTATAAAGTGCACCTTATTTATTAAGCCACTGTCTAATCTTTGCAGCATATACTAGAACAGAAATAGATTCATCAAATAATGCTCTATTAAATCAATAATCGATGCGGTTCCAAGTACTTTCTCTTTTGAATAAAAAGGATCGACTTCATAGTGTCCCAAGAAGGTCGAACTTTCAGAGATGCGTAGGTCTGAATTCTTCCAAATATTATGTCCACTATGACAAGTAAGAAAAAGCTGCATAATCAAATTCAGAAATTTAACTTAAAGAAATTCACAGAATTTGTTCATACTTTCACACGGACTGTATGCGACCATTGAGTGAATGCAATGCTTCAGAAAAATGTCATATGCCGCTTTCTGTCATAACAATTGGTATTGCTTCGGTGCTTACCTATTGTTGTAACCTAAAATACAGGTAAACCGAATGATCGGCTTTTTTTTTGCAATTTTATAATTTTTTATTAGCAAGAAGCCCGTGCTACGAACAGGGATTAGGCGGTGCCATATCCATACTTCCCATCCAGCATTACATCTTGCATATTTCACTAATTGTCGTCTACATTTCATTCCAAACTTCGACATTCAAAGCTTTCGACATTAAAATGATTCGACATTCAGGCCTTTCGACATTCGAACGATTCGACATTTAAACGATTCGACATTCAAACCATTCGACGTAGTGAGTTCGGCGAAGTGACAATTCGACATTTTACAGTTCGGCATAATGACAGCCATTCCCGCAACACTGGTACGGTAATTGAATGTTTCTTTGGCGGCGGGCTCCCACTCATAAAAATCCAAAAACACACCGGCCATATTGACAAACCTGTATTATCTTTTATAGGCCACAATAACTACATATATGAAGATCCAGAGAACAGTTATGAGTTATGTTATGAATAATATTATATCAATAAACCCAAAACTCCGTCCTTTTACTTTTAAAGAATACACGTTCCACAGTATATATGGGGAAATACAATTCAGAGAATGTTAACTACAACTTGGGATATCTTTAGATCTTGAACGAAGTCCTGAACAATGTTTAAATATACGTCAAAGCCGTGAGTCACCTCCTTGATCCGTTCCTGGTCACGAAACTGTCACCGCGTAACACGGATATTTGACCTGTAGATTGTCAAGAAAGCGACCTAAGCTTTGACGTCAAACACTGTTCAGGGTTCCAAGATCTATAGTTATACCAAGTATTAGCCAAATCCATATGAGTGGTATTTCATAATACATACAATGCCAGATTATTTGTTTCGCTTTCGCTTAATGGAATCGGTTGCTGGAGAGTGCCAGTGTTGTTATAACTTAGTTAAGTACTTCTTAATAATCAAATATTTCCTGAGCGGACGGCTAACTTTGCCTTGACAACCTTTATGTTGCGTAAATAAAGACGGAAAAGTTACCTCCCGTATGTAGGGATGCATTCACACCCCCTCCCCCCCTCGGAATGACCGAAGAGCACTTTCCGGCTAAACGGCTCCTAGTATGCGAAGAATTAATGACGCATACAAGCTGGTAAACGCGGTCTAGATTCCACAATTCAATTCAACGTGTCGATATTCTTATTCCTAGTGCCCTATATCCTCAAAAAACGACCTCAAAGTGTCGATTTAGCCCACTTCTTAAGTGCCTAGGATCAGGCCCGGCCGAGCTTGACGGTAGGCCCGGGGCGAGCTTGGTTGAATAAATATTGAAGTATGCGCATTCCAGGAAACAATATTCGAACGACTTATAGAACATTTTATTTAAACATAACTCAATAACATATAAAGTAGTACTAAAATGCTCTAAAATCCTAGGCTAGGATTTTCGGCTATTGAAATTGTTGTACGTCAAATAATTTACTTTCAAACAAACCTAATTTGGTTTATGTGGTGCAAAGGGTTCAAGAGTTAGCTAAACTTTAAGTACCTAATCCGTAGCCTATTTTCTAACGCACGTTTAAATACGGATGCATCATTCCAATTATGTTATAGTAGGTTTAGCACGCGTCTCCCATAACAACCTGAGTATAAATAGTTCTTATATTACAATACTTACTTCATGCTTAATTTAGTAATACCGATAGTATTAAATAGTTAATAATTCCCTGAATAATAGTCTAATATTACTTGCACACACGAATGCTGGATAACTGATTACCTGATAATGACACGAGGCTTTTGAATCTAAATAATATTTTCCTGCAAATCTTCTCATTGTCGAAGTCAGAGCGTCAATGTCTGCGAGAGCAGTTTACCCGGAAATAGGGAGGCCCTCAAAAAATTGGAAATAAAAAATGCACCAGGAAAAAGTGCAAATTCACCCCGAGCGAATGTGCCCTATAAAGGACGAAACAAGATTTATCCAGAGTTAAACACTTAATTTAATCATCACCGATTGAATACTTTAAAAATATTTTAATTAGTTTGATAATTATCGGTTGTCAGCGAAGGGCCCGCGGCCATATTTAACCCGACATATTCAGAAATGCAACAGAATACACCTGTCCTGCCATCAGACAAAGAGATGTATTTACACACAACGATTTAAGAGAGGAATATTGGGAATTAAAACACTTTTGCGTATAATATGGCCTAAATTGAAGGAAAGTGGAAGGAAGCAGCTGTCCCTAGCATAAGATAAATTTTTATAAGGAAGCAGAAAAGTCGAACAGTTAGCCACATCAGTTGAAACAAGCGCATCAACTTACTTATTAGTTAATTGAATATTCGAATTTATTATAGTTTTGTTTTAAAACATTTCTCCACCTATATTTTAAAGTACAGAAAGCCTAAAATATTTTGGATTACATATAATATTCAATTGCTTTCTTCGACCCTTCGCTGACAACCGAAAATTATCAAATTAATTAAAATATTTTTAAAGTATTCAATCGGTGATTATTAAATTAAGTGTTTAACTCTGGATAAATCTTGTTTCGTCCTTTATAGGGCACATTCGCTCGGGGTGAATTAGCACTTTTTCCTGGTGCATTTTTTTATATATAGTTTCTACTGTTCCTTACCTGCGCATTCACACAAAAATTCGCTACGGATTTGAAACAAATCCTTCTTTGAACGAAGCCAACGTGCTCAGTTCCACCTGCTTATCCCATATGTGATAAATACCTTGCATTACGCATGGCACTAAACTGGACTCCACGATTACCGGAGACCGCACTTATTCCAGGCAAAATCCCCGTCTGTGTAAGGGTAGTTGAATATTATATACTCAATTTCCCTTGCGTCTGTGGGATTTTTTTACAACTTCGTATACTTACGTAACATTTCACCCTGAGCAAGGTTTAAATGGACCTCAAAGCCGTAAGTCGACTTCCTGACCCTCTACGGGTCATCAGAGGTCACATGGGGTAAAAATCCACTTCTGTCAGATTTGGCTGAAACTTGGTATATCAATATAATTTTTCATCCTGAACAAGGCTTAAATAGGCAGATCTGACAGAAGGGGATTTTTACCCCATGTGACCTCTGATGACTCGTGGAGGGTCAGGGAGTCGATTTACGGCTTCGAGGTCCATTTAAACCTTGTTCAGGATTAAGTTATATTGATATACTTACCAAGTTTCAGCCAAATCTGACAGAAGGGGATTTATACCCCATGTGACTTCTGATAACCCGTGGAGGGTCAGGGAATCGACTTACGGCTTTGAGGTCCATTTAAACCTTGTTCAGGATTAAAAGTAATATTGATATACCAAGTTTCAGCCAAATCTGCCAGAAGGGGATTTTTACCCCATGTGACCTCTGATAAGCCGTGGAGGGTCAGGGAGTCGACTTACGGCTTTGAGGTCTATTTAAACCTTGTTCAGGATTAAAAGTTATATTGATATACCAAGTTTCAGCCAAATCTGACAGAAGAGGATTTTTACCCCATGTGACCTCTGATGACCCGTGGAGGGTCAGGGAGTCGACTTACGGCTTTGAGGTCTATTTAAACCTTGTTCAGGGTAAAATGTTACGTAATTATACGAAGCTGTAAAATAAATCCCACAGACGGGGATTTTGCCTGGATTAAGTGCGGTCTCCTTAAACATGTACTCTATTTCGTATATTAAATGGGACCCAATAAAAGTTTCTCTCCTGGACCTTTCGTGGTAGAAAAAAAAAAAAATTAAAAAATCGATTTCGCTCTTAGGTTCCCGCCGAGATACACGAAACGATAAGCGGAGAAAAATAAACTGATAAAATGGAAACTCGTGAAAGAGGTAGCTCCTCGTTACACAGTTTGGTTTGGAGTTCGAATTCACTTGACAGAATAATTGTGTAATTGTATGTACTTAAATCAAAGATATTATATGGCAGCACTTGTAGCTTGTAGTAATTGTTGGAAACATATCTGAAAAAAAGGATCCCCAAACATCCATGAAACAGAAATAATATAGGTACGTTTTCCAAAATTCATAAATATCTTAATCCTGAGTGGCTCCAAAAGTGACGGTAATTATTTAACATCTCATTAATCTGTCACGTGCCTCTGCCATTATTTCGTTCCCTGATTTCGGAAGCATCATGTGTTCCGAATTACTCTGGAAAAACGTAAATAATTTCGTGCTCATCTCTTAAGCATTGGGATTACAAGGAAATGTAAAAAAACAACAATATAACACGTCTTATATTTAGTTGGATTATAACAAGTTTTGATTATACTAAAGACTGATAAGGCCTGGTTGCTGTAGTTCGATCGCACTACCAAATAATTTGGTTAGTCCAGAATTAGATTACTAAGAACTAATTGATTCTGTTGAATAGGTATATAATTCTTTGAGAAAACAACAACCATACTACCTATCTTTCAAGATGAGACGTAAAACTGCACCCAAAGGGAATTATATTACAAAACAAATAATTGCTTCTGCCCAAACTTTGACGGGTAACAAGTGAGAGTATAGAGCAGTGAAGTTTCCCTCCTTATCAAGAGCCTGCGAATAAAGAGAGGATCCCCGCAATGGATCTTGCATAAACCAGAAGGTAGTCTGTCACGCGAATTGAGCATTACATGTAGAATGTACAATGCACGAGCCCTTTGTTTCAGATTAGGCCCATGTGGCGATGGGCTCTGTTAGACAGGCCGATATTAGTTTCTTCCGTGATGAGGAGGGAGATCCTGGTCCAGGTTCCGGCCAAGAATATTCAGGACTCCTAAGGACACATGGTTGAGGTGACGAAGTAATAGTTTCCCACTATTCATAGGCGCTGGGCGAGGGAGAGGCTGTAGCCGGGGTCCAGGGCGGCGGGCTGGCTGTGGGGAAACCAGAGTTAAGTAAAGGAGGAAATGATCAAGATTCTCTGTTGATTCCTCTCAACGCCTGCGTCCTGACTCCGAATCGATTAGGATAGCTCCTCTGGAAAGCGTGTTTCTCTTACCTGCGTACATCATTTCGGATGCCACTTGTTTTCTGAAAGTGCGTGCAAAAGCAGGGATGAGGAAGCCTTTCCTCCACCACCGCAACTCAGTCTACTGGACCGCTTTCTCCGCTCTCCCCACCTTACTCAGCTTATATGTAGCCACTCTATAGAGACATTAATATTAGCCCAACCTCCCCGTCGTCTAACTATACGAGGAAGTAGAGACTCCAGCCCATTCTCATAGACTATTGTCCCAACAATTTGAGTGGAGAATTATGTGCTTACTGTCAAAGGCTTCCACCCTCTCTCAACGTCAATGTGCAAGTTGGGCTTCTGAGGAATTCTCTCTTTGAGGAGAATAGAGTTGGACTTACTGGGTTCGTGTGGCGGATTCGGACCTTAGCTCAAATCCAGGTCCTTGTCACGCCTTCCAAGGTCCAAATCAGGACCAAATTCAATTTTGGGCACAGGACACGGAAATAGGAAGGTTTGAGTGAACATGAGTCCTTACTCCGATTGTGGTGGCGGGATTCAGAGTTGGAGGAATTAGGACAGACGCCAAGGGCTTCAACAGGACTATGCGAATTCCTACACCTGCTCCCACATTTATGAAGGTAACACTTTGAGCCTGTTGTCCTAAATATGTATCCAGGATTAAATATTCGGTAAAATAAGGATAAGGAGCGTCAAATCAAATTGGCGCGGAGTAAAAATTAAATTACTCTATGTACACCTAGGAAACAGAAAGAAGGGAGTATTGAGGTGGGAAAGGCAAATAATGCGGTTTTTATTTCCGTTAACAAAATTACATATCCTGTGAGCCGTTACTGGTTCTGATTTGATAATGCTATGCAGAATTTGGCAAGTGAAGGAAGAGAGCTTATTTGCGGAATCTGTTTATGGATGTTCTACGTAATGTGCCAATTTCATGACGTTGTGAAGGCAGGAAGGCCGAGGCTTGCAAACATCAACATTTCCGATCGTGTCCTGGCGCAAAAAATATAGGTTTTTGCTGTCAGCCAAGCTGTTCAATTTAATTTTGGTTTCATATGGGCGTATTTAATCTGAATTAGGTTAGGTGACTGTTAGTGTACATGTACGGGATTAAATTATTTAGATAATGCTGTGCATGCTTTAAGTTAGGTTAGGTCAGGTCAGGTCAGGCTATGCATGTTTTAAGTCAGGTTAGGTCAGGTCAGGCTATGCATGTTTTAGTTAGGTAAGGTCAGGCTATGCATGTTTTAGTTAGGTCAGGTCAGGCTATGCATGTTTTAGTTAGGTCAGGTCAGGCTATGCATGTTTTAGTTAGGTTAGCTCAGGTCAGGGTCTGCATGTTTTAAGTTAGGTTAGGTCAGGCCAGGCTGTCCATATACCTACTGAGTTAGGTCAGGTCAGGTCAGGCTGTCCATATACCTACTGAGTTAGGTTAGGTCAGGTCAGGCTGTCCATATACCTTCTGAGTCAGGTTAGGTCAGGTCATGCTTGCCATATACCAGCTGAGTTAGGTTAGGTTAGATCGGGATGTCCTTATATTAACTTAGCTGAGGTTTTAATTATTGCACGTTAGTTAGATCATGCTGAAACTCCTTTAGGCTAGTTTAGATCAAAATATCCATATATTGTGTTTGGTTATGGTGTGATTCTTTTCTTATACATTAGGTAAGATCTCGCTTCAGCTCTTTTAGGCTAGGTTATGCTAGGCTCTGTTTATGTCAAGTTAAGTTAGGTTAGATGAGGTAAGGTCTTTACTACATGGAATCATGCCCTGTTGTTCATGGTTATAGTTTTACTGGTAAATCCACTTACCAACACAAATTTTATAAATATTGAAACTGCAAAGCCTGTAATGGCTGGATTAGGCTGAAGGCTGTCTCCCGGTGTAGCCTAACCCAACTTTTTATTGAATTTTAGGCCAGCCTCAATGTTGATGGATGTGGGAGATGGGACTCTGGGCCTGCCTGACGTCTTCCTCCTCCAACCATTTTGTCCCTACTTGGCTCCCTGGATCGGATCTCGGGAACTTTCCCTCTGACAGAGTCAACTACGGAGTGTGTGCTTGTGGCTTGTGGACTCTCGCTACGGGAGAATCCCCTTGAACCTTCCCACTCCCATTCTTGAGGCTTAGACAGCGTAGTTGGGATCCAGGACTTGGCCGGACCATGGAGAACTGGATACTGCTCCTCCTGGCCGTCTTTGTCTCCTACGGTAAGCCACTCTCGGCTTTCTTTCTCCCGCCTACCTAAATAAACTCGGGGTCATATTAACAGTCTTGTCCGGAGCCCCACAATTTGCATACACATACACCAGGCCGTCTGGTTTGAAGAGGCTCTTAGAAACTGAGCCCCGTCTTATCAAACTGAACAAATGAACAATTTAAAGTCTGAAGTGAAAGCCTAACTTTCCCACTAACTTTATTTTGATGAGTCAACCCCCCTTCCCTTGTCTCAGAGGAAACTTTTGTTGGGAAATTGTATAGAAAGGACTGGATGGGACTCGGGCTTTTACAAAGTAACTACTATATAGGACCTAGTAGGCGAGGACCTACTACTGTACGAAGCTACGTAGGACGTTCTTCCAATACAAAATTATGCTGGGACAAAACTGACCATTACACTCAGCTGTTGTCTTCTATTTATCTCTGCAGTCCACTGTATATGAAGTTATAGTACATAAATATAAATTGTATATGTTATATTAGTTTTATTTTTTCAAAAACTATGGAGTTCGTGCTAACAATTTTTTAATAGGATTTTAGTATTCACAGGCTTTTAGCAGAATTATCAGGATAGCTTACAGGTCATGTTTTGTTAATTTATCAAATTTTAGCGTTACGGCAGCTAGTATGTCAGTATCCTGAAAGAGAGTCGATCCGGCATATAATAAAGATCGATCCAGAATTCCGTTTTTTATTAGGATCGTTAAAAAATATACATACTTGAGTTCTCTGAATAGATTCGAGCATAATATGACAGTGAAAGTGAAGCTGAGCCTTGCAGAGTAGAGCTCCAGATTGAGCTGATACAAGTTTGATACTTATGCCAATAAATACGCACACATGACCATACATAAGTTCGGATATTCCTGAGCAAACAGGGTTTCCTGGGAAGACAGCATTAGAAAGCAATAAGTGTGCC
>JAQFZY010001886.1:0-13557 GCA_034696285.1 Hypogastrura burkilli | reverse complement strand
TTGAATCGCGGACGCAGGGAAGGAAGGATAGAGGCATAGAGGCATACACAGAAAGACTAACTTATTAAGTAGGATAAGAGGATACTCAAAAAAGCACGCTTTCGCTAAAAACAGAAATAAACAAACGAGCAAATATAGACATTGCATACAAACGTTTAGTCGGTTTCTACGGGATCCATACCCGCTTCATAATCCATAGCCGACCTAAGTCGAATTTTTTGGTTAACATCAAGATTTCCTCATACTTTGCTTGGGGCTCAAATCTTTATCGGGTACGAGTGGCGAAAAGCGAAAATGGCGAAAATTTTGGGTAGGTTAGGTTAGCTTATGTTATGTTGAGCACTTTGTCAATGTTAGCTTTCAAAATAAAATAGAAAATTCCAGACCAGATACAAACCAGAACCAATTTTCGCCATTTTGGATTTTCGTCACTGATACCGTAAATCCTAAAATCACCCCTTTTTGAACAGCAATAAATAAAGCCTTTTAAAACGGGCCAAATTCCATTTCGCGCAAACACATTCCAAGCCAGAGTATAAATTGAGACAATACTCTAAAATATTCTAATTTTTCGTATTGTTAAGCTCACCCCTTCCGCCGGGTGACTGGACCCGCTGGACTTGATGACTCTGCTGACTGAACTTAGAATTAGAGGAGAGGTCTTGGAGCAGGCTGTCCAGCTCACTCATGTTCCCCGCATTCCGGATCACTGGGCTCTCTGACCTGTAGACCGTCTTCGTGCTCGTCGTCTCCCGCATAGCATCTCGATTCGGGCCCAACATCTGGAAAAATCAAAGAGAGCTCTAGTTAGAACAGGCCAGGCCACTGTAAACTCATCAAAGGCAAAGTACAGCGTATTTGTCCATCAGCTCAACGGGAATTTGGACCTTTATATATTTTAGCTGGAAGAAAGATCATAATAATTCAAGGATATCCAAACAGTATTAAATTATGTGGAATGGACAGATTTAGAAGGCTAGGAAGGCGGAGTCTGGGATTTTGAATGAATCAACTATCTACCTTATTTCCGGACCTCCTCTTCTTGGGAGCATCCAAACCTCACACTACGCACGGAACACGCAACCCGTTAACACTGAAATATTACGTGGAGCCCAAGACGGGGTTCCAGCTGAATTCAGTCAGGAAAAGCTGTTGAAGACATTCTGGACTAAGTCAGGCTTTAGGATAGGTAACATTAATTTCTAGGGAAATATTGATTGTAAGACATTGTCGGCCATTTCATTATTTATTTAAATACGTCTATGTTTAATTAGAATTTTTCTTCATTAGTCATTTCATTGGTCCGGTATTATAATTCGTCGGCATTTTGTACTTTCGACAACTATTCCGTTCGGAATTTTGAAACTTCGGTAGTTACACCTCCACACTAGAGCCATTCGACGCATCGAATCTCCACTTTTTTAACGGTAACATAAGAAAGTATTGATTCTAAATTCTAATATTTTAACAAAAACGACATACTACTACTACTGGATACAATAATCGCGTACCTACTTTGAAACTTTAGACACGCAGAACTTCAAAAGAAGTTCGCATACGCTCAATTTGGACATTATAATTTTGTTAAATTTGAAGCCGTTAAATTTTAATTAATTAGTGAGTCCATATGTTTTCCTAGTATGTACTTACATTTAAAGTTTCACTAAATAATCATAACAAATAAGAAACTAGATTTTTTCGTAAGAACTGACACAAACAAAATGTCATTGTATAGATAAAGCCAAATATGATCGCAATTGACGTGATCGCCTCTTATTTGATCATCATCGAATTTTTGTGACCTTAATTTCGTTTCTTGCATTACGCTCATATTGGGCTTTATCTACAATGAAATTTTGCTTGGGTGAGTTCTTACGAAAGAATCGAAAGTTTCTTATTTAGTATGATTATTTAGTGAAACTTTATCTGCACTAGGAAAATGTTTGGACTCACTCATAATTAAAGAATGGTCATTCTGGTTAAATAATTTCTATGCAAAGTTCCGGTCAAGGTCAAATAGTTCCCAATTGAGCAAAATTATGAATTAGAAGTGTTAAGCTTGGCTTAACCCTAACATAGGTAGTAGGAGGCCCAGCAGAGCTTCCTGGCTTGGCCCAAGATTGAGAACGTGGAGCTATTGACATCCCATCTGTATCAGAGACAGAAGGAAGGATTTGAGCCGACAGGCGGGATTCAAAGGGAAACAGGAATCAAGTGAGTAAAATAACTAACGGGCCGGATTACGCTCTCTCTTCCTCAATCTCTAAAAATAGAGTGAGGAAGTATTAAGGCGACTGGAGCCCGGAACCCCGCCTGTCTTAGAGAGGCGTGATTCGGATTCTAATTAGACCCGGCCCTCTAGCTAATAATCTAAATTCCGGCCTCAGTCATAGGTCACTCACGGACTTCTCCACGTTGTAGTCAAACGTTTCTTTCTGCTTGGCCAGCGGGGAGGAGGTCCCGTTGAGGTTGGAACTGTAGCCGCTCGAGCGGCTGAAGCTCCCCGGCGGCGGGGACACCGTCGTCTGCAAATCCGCCAGAAGGGCATCTGGAAATACAATAGAAAGGCCGGGAATTAGGAATGAGCCCACAATGAACATTCTATAAGTTCCAACAATACATACTATTAGTTCCGAACACAAATATAGACTTGAGTCCATACCAAAATATGCAAATTAGGAAAGGCTGCCATTTAAACTATCACCAAGTAATTCGAAATCTTTCACCAATTTAAACAGATTTCCTTACCAATTACCTCAAATTAATCACAAATCTTTTCAAACTTAGTAAGTATAAGGAAAATATGATTTATTTTAGAATAATTAACGGAACTAAAACGCTAGCATTCGAAATATTTCAAGACTCTGGCGAGGAAATCTGATTGAATTGGTGACAGTCAGGGTTAACATGTTTTTTATTCAATAAAACATTTAAAAAAAACGTTTTTTTAATTAATAAAAAGCATGTTTTGAACAATTAAAACATGCTTTAAACAATAAAAAACAGTTTTGTTTTTTTATTTAAAAGAAAAATTTTTTTTTATAAAAAAAACACGTTTTAAATGATAAAAACTGTTTTTTGTTTTTTCTTTAAAAAAAACGTTTTAAATGATAAAAACTGTTTTTTATTTATAAAAAACATGTTTTAAACAATAAAAAGCGGCTTTTTTGCTTGTTATTAAAAAAACGTTTTTTATAAGAAAAACATGCTTTAAGCAATAAAAAACTGTTTTTTTTGTTGTTTTTTTAAAAAAAATCTTTTTTTTTCAACTGTGTGAGAGACATAGTAGTCATATTTTTTGAGCAGCATCAAATACATGCCTTTTTCAGGCCTGACCACGTAGACCGGGATTGTGATCCAGCAGGTCTAAAAATACTGCCCAAAAGAGCCTTGAAACGCTTTCAGCCTGATTATGTTTGCATGCGTAGGGAGACAGGTAATATCCGTTTCATTGGCCCACACTATAGTCGTAGGACAGAAGCTAATCAAATGATGGGCTGATCCCTATTATTTCGCAAATTGAGCTAATGGAAGTCGTGTCCTGACATATAAGGGAAAGCACAAAAATTCATTATAGAAAATTGAGACCCAGGACACATTAGTCCCCCGGAGCAAATCAAGTAATTTAAACCAGAATGGATGGACCTTTTACATAGTATCTGGGCTCACACATTATCCTCCGTCCCAATATTAGTTTAGCATACAAGATCGTAAATCGTAACCTGATCACCCAAAAACCAAATCATCTTCAGCCATTACTCCTGTGACCTCGAAAACTCCCATCATTAAGACTCCACGCTTTACGCTGAGTATTGATTATGTTCTTAGTATGAAGTAGAAAATTAACATAAACAATAAAAAAAAATTAATAATATTGTAGCATAAAAAGTATCGATTTTTGCATAAATCTCTTGAAGAGGAGACAACGTATTTACTATTTAGGCATATTGAGCAAAGTAACTCTTGTTAGATTTCGGATTACTGGGTTAGATTGGGTTTCAAAACTGACTCAGGTTTCTGATCATCAATTAAAAGTTCAGTAATTTGTAGGCAGAGCTCACTATTTCTGGGTGCCATTCTAATATGTAAGTCCAAATTAAGTCGCATTCCAACTCGCAGATACGTACTATTGCTGAATTTATGTAGAGCTTAGGTTTAGACTAAAGACCAACAGCTTTAGTCTTTAGACTCTTCCTAGTGTGAATTAAATAGTACAGTAGGACTGGATCCCTCACTACACTAATCCCGTACCTCAGCCAACAGCATTACTCGTTGTAATTCAAGCAGAAAGTAGCGAGCGGTGCCAAGGCGTGAGGTTCTCAAGAGTTCAAAGAATTTGAACCTATTCCCATGAAACCTATTCTGCAGTTGGAGGAGTCGAACTCAATCAATGTCCAAAAGGATATCGAACCTAAATTACGGGGAAATGGCACTCCGCTGGATTTGACCGAAACTTGGTACACTTATAGACCTTTACCTCCTGAACAGTGTTTAAATGGACTTCAAAACCGTGGATTACATCCTTGACCCTCTACGGGCGATCAAAGGTCACCTGGGGAAAAGATGGCACTCCGCTGGAAACCCTGGTACACTTACAGACCTTGACCTCCTGAACAATGTTTAAATGGAGTCAAAGGCGTAGGTGGCCTCGTTGACCTTATACCGGTCAAATATCCGATTTACCCGGAACTGCTTAGTGACCAGAAGAGGGGTCATATGGCTTTGACGTCCATTTAAACATATTTCAGGAGGTCAAGGTGTGTAAGTGCACCAACCTTCAACCAAATCCATCTGAATGTCATCGTTTCTCCATTTGACCTTTCAGTGACCCGTAGAGGGTCAAGGAGGCGGTCTACGGCTCTGAGGGTCATTTAAACATTGTAAAGGACGTCGAGATATATAAGTATACTGATTTTTAGCCAAATCTATCTGAGTGTCATTTCCCCATAGTTTGGGTACGATATCCTCTCATATTGAAGTCCATTATTCAACTTCTTGCTGAAGGTTGGGTGTAACACAGAATGTTATGCTCTTTCCAATGCGGCATCGGATCCGTAAAAAGTACTCAAAAATCCGAATTAAAATATGTGTGAAATCAGAGTGGAACAGAGCGGAGTTATTTTGAATTTTTATGGAATTTCTACGCACTAAATTCTAAAATAAATCTTGACTATAGAAAAAGAGCACCAAACTATTGTTTTTAGCCTATAGCCTGTCTGAATTTCGAATTCCCAAAATGACCAATCCGTATATTATATGGATATTTTAATTTGTTGCCAAAATGTCAATATTTTTTAATTATTAAAAATAAATGTTGCCAGAATGTCCGAAGCGGAAAAAAGTGAAATTGTTAAAGGTCGAAAATGTTGCCTAACTGCCTGTTGCCAAAGCGACACTGAATCTGCTGTCCAGGGAATGTACAGCATATCTCAAAATTGAAAAAACAAAATCCTAAATGTGGGTGCAACAGACCGCTAATAAATATTTAGAAAAGAGCATACCGACTGAAGGCATTTTCCAAAACTGAGCCCAAAAAACACTCAGAAAGTCACAAATAAGCACAAACTTTTCAACGTAAATTACAGAGAGCCTCTCCGTCCGTTCCAGGTCCCTCTCAGAGCACAACTAGAGACCTAAAGATATTTCATTTGAGGTCCGCACTCCTCAGATTTGGCATTCTTCAGAGTTTTAGGTCTCCAAATCCATACTAGCTTGACAGAATCTTCTTTCAAAAATACTGGAGGCTAGTTTTCCAAATTAGGAATGGATTGGGGGGCGGTTGGATGGAGTAGGGCGGGGGCGGGGGCCGGAATCGTACCCTTTCCCTACCAGGTGGGTCACTTGACACAATTAGAGGTAGGCATAGCATAGCATAGACGTAGACAGGCGTCTCCACATTATGTATGTATGTAGTAGAATGTATATAGAGACGCACTCTTCAGGCCATTAGTACCGGCAACAATGAGTCCAAGTACAAGGTTCCCCTACATCTCCATATACATACGTTATGTAATACTACTGACGCCAAGGACTCAAGCCTTATATGACCCTAACTTCATTTGCAGAATTTCGGCCCCGATAAATTTTTTGAGTTCAATATATTAGTTTTCAACAATGGTTTTAGTCTACAACAAAATATGCTAATGAAGAAATAGGTCCTGCCGGTCAGATTCTTTGGTAACCATGTATTACTTATACTTGATAATTTCCATATTTTGTTAAGGCTTGTATTTTTAGCTCAGGAAGAAATGTGATGTTTTTATGAAAAAATATTACCGACTTAAGAAACCATGTGAGGATCTCAGGAAGAATAATAAACGTGCCTGAGAATTTATATATCGTGCCTGAAAATATCCTAACCTAACTAAATGTTGCCTAATCCAGCCTAACTTTCAAAGTATTTTTTAAAAATTGACATGAAATGGAGCTGAGATTGCGTAGATCGTATGCAATTCTTACTTTTGGTACGTTGAAACCTAACATAACCTAACCTAACTTAAATATATAAAGTTAACAAAGGAACCAAAAAAATAAACCAAGAGGTTTTGAAAGCATTAACTAAAACCGAGAAATATTTTTCCTAAAACAGTAATATTTTTTTTCCTGAACGAGTTATATTTTTTCCTGAACGAGTTCTATTTTTTCCTGAACGAGTAATATTTTTCTCTAAACGACTAAAATTTCTGATATGAAGCTGTTTCCTGAATGTGTAATATTTTTAACTAAAAGACTAACATTTTTCATATGAAGCTGTTTCCTGAATTTGTAATATTTTTGCTGGAGTAAAAATATTGATCCTTTTGTTTAGGGCTAACGTAAGTGAGTCATAAGAAGCCATTCCCTTTACCTCATCAGTAACTGTTATGTATCCGTAGAACTATTTGTGCTGCGTGGGCGAGCCTTATGTGTATGTAGGAATAAAAACAGAAAAGTGAACCATCCGGCTCTATTAAGGGCCTACGACACCCAAGGACACAAGCCAACCTACTACTAACTATCAACATGCGGACAATTGACTATGCTAATTCTAAATGCATGTATGTTCATTGCCAATTGCGAATTCGCGAAGCCGCCTAGGACAAACGATCGTTAAATATTTTCCACACTTTTTTCTACACTTTCTTTAAGTCCTTATCCACGATCTGTGCGTATACGGATACAAAAATTAAACGAACTCCTGGTTTTAATTATAATGCATAAACTTTTGAATAAGTGCTGCCCAAGAATATAAAATTGAGCCCAAAACACATACATATGCAAACGAGCCAAAATAGGACAACCCTATTATATACATCCCACTGAAATGGGGTCGAAATATTGAAATTCTAAAATGATTTACAAAGTAAATGTATATGTCACTATAAAAAAATATATTTTCCAAACAAATAATCGGTATTCTTTCGGAACCAAAATTACAAATTCCAAGCCGCCTTACTCAAGTACGCGTCAAAGTCCCGCTGCTGGCCTCGTGGGGTCCGAGGGGAGTCCGTAGCCATAGTAACAGAATCACTTGCCTTCGGAACCAGGGCCCCTCCCACTGTCATTCCACCTTATTTATGACACTCTACACTAAGCTTCTATAGTGTGCGGGACAATTATTTTTAAGGACCCGAGACTCCCAATACTGAATCCGGCCTGTCGTCTCTATTAAGACTGGGACCCGAGATCCTCCTCACGGAATCCGAATCCTGGTCCAAGGTTAGCCCTAGCTCTGAAACAACCTAACACCTCGGTCCCATTTTTTGAAAAGTTAAGTTAATCCCCACAATGGAATGGAACGTGGTCGTAGCCTACTCAGAGCCTGAGCATGTTGGTGCTGTTGGAGTTGAAACCTTGCCAAAGTCGTGTCGGAAGTGCTCTTGCATAATATTGTTAGTACTTAGGTAAAGTCGGGCCCGCGTCATTATGGGCCAGCTCCTGAAAGACTGCACACTACTGTAGTAGGAGGCCGAGGATCATAATAGCGGCCAAATATGCCTATATTAATTCCATAATCTACTACAGCATAGAGCCCATAAAGAGAGGCAGGCCACTTGCCCTACTGGATACTGGGAGGCCTACCTATGAGCAAAATGAGGACTAAAGCGGACAAAGATAGATCAAGGTTATCACCTACAAACATTTTTTACTGTAGGGAGCAGAGCAGCATACCGGGTCCATATGGTTCCTCTTCTGCAAATCAACTGGAGCGAGATGGGGCGACTCATTTTTGCAATCTCCGCTCACCTATAGCCTACAGCCACTTAAGGCAGGTTCCGGATTCCCATTGCCGAGAGTGCTGAAGGGAATGCAGAGGCACTGAATCCAAAGTCAGCATAATTTAGTTTTAAGTGTTAGGAGCTCTATACACAAAAATTAGGTCAACGTTGACTTAATTCCAAGTAGAAAGTTACATTTATAGTGACTAATGACACATGCTAAACTTTTATTTTATTTATACATTTCGGATTAAATTATTTTTTATTAAGAAAACTTTTTATAAAAAATTAGGTAATATATTCGATTTAGTGCCATTAATAATAATTTCTAACACACCAAAATAAAATTTGGTTAATCAAATCAAATCCTTACATTTTTGGCTAGGAACCTACTATACTTACATATAAATAATTGCATTTGCATGTGCGCACATAAAGATGTTTGATACGAATTTTTATATGGGATTGATTCCTGAGTCATACTCATTTGAAGAACAACTTTGGACTAAAGTCTCTATTTACTGGGCAGCATTAAATACAGAAAATATTATAAAATGAGTCGTAAAAAAATAAATTGGTTCCCACAACTATTTATATGGCTCCCAAATAAGACTCCCTCCCAAATTCCCAATCAGCCTACTTAAATTCATTGAGGCCCATTACATACGCACCATCGCTCCTTAATTGAAGCCTATCATAAGAATCATCTTGTTACATAACTCTGGACCTCCTTCATCGTTATATGGAAAATAGTCATTTGTTGTAGAGATTCCTATTAGCTTTGTCTCTGTATTCCATTGAGACACGGCTCAGCCTCTCGTGTCAACACCCATAAAAGCCACAGCACAGTCAGCCTACGCAATATACGTAGAAAGTGAAAGAATTCAATCCAAATCCTAAGTTGAAAAAATCCAATATATCTAATCAGAATTGGCCGTCAGACCAGGTCCATATTTAATCGCAAAATAGGAGCTAACGGCGGGTGCCTGTCCTTGACAATGACTGATCTAATATATTTTGGACCTTGGGAACCCATAAATAAGCATAATGTTGAAGCCAGGTTCGCGTTGATTATTATTTTGAGCCTCAAAAAGTAACTTTACCGGAAAAAATAGAAATTGCCTGAACTTCATTTTGTAGGTGGCGTTTATACGTGTACCTATACACACCTAAACCAATACAGAATACTATTTTCAAGACTAATTAAAAAAATTATTGATGACAATTCGAAAGTAAATTAATTAAAGTAAAATTTGAAACTAATGAGTGCAAACAATTTTAAAATCTGTAGTGAATGATTTTTATTATTTGGGTTTGGAAATACCCTATGTATTGGTATTAAGTCTGTATAAACATTGCGAAAAAGAATTCCGCAGATTTCAATTGTTCCCATCTCGAGTTTTTTTTTTAGAAAATTTCCATTTCGAAAAAGCTATTTCAGTCTTTTTCCCGGCTCGAAAAATTCAAGCCTATCAATACCAATGATTTGTTCAATAATTAATATATACGAAAGGATGGAATTTAATCTCTCACCAATTACATTAAATGACTCCCCAATCCCTTGAGACTTATCATGAGAAAAAGTTTATTTATTTGACAATAATTTATGGAGTTCAAATTCTCTTATTAGAAATATTTCGAAACCTTGGTGAGGAAATCTGACCTACTAATTGGTAAGAGATTTCGAATTAATTGTTGATCCTTTAAATATTCCTCTATGGGAAATGATAGTGATCCCTCATCCCTCTAGCCCACCCTGGCTCCCAACTGAGACTACTGGGCTTATAATCAGACACATGTGCCAAAATAAATAGATTCAGCACGCTCGGAAATCAGAATACAAAAATGCTAACCAAGTCCTCACTCCACCTTCCTACTCTACAGCACAACAGAACTTAGGACCGGAAAATAGAGCTAACTGGCCGGAGCCAGAGTCCCAGCAGAGCGTGCACCCTGTAGCCTCATCATTCATATTACTACATACTTAATGGAGTAGAATAGGAGAACGGCTTAAGAATTTAGAATTGGCTAACCCCTAACCCGCCGCACCTTGGATCCTCCTCATTCTAATTCTGTAACAGTATAGCTAGCCCATTCTCATTGTCCGTAAATCCGGCTCTTCTGTCCTATTAAATCCTCAGTGTCCTCAGCCCAGGCTAGGATTAGGCACAACTACAACTCCATTCCACCCAGCAGCAAAAGGATCGTAAAATCTCAAGGGGAAAGTCCTTGAGGCTTAGAAAAAAGTCATAATTTTCAATTAGCGCTCCATGGATTTCTGCCACTCTGCCCAGGCGCCTAATTTTTAAAAAAAATCCGAGGCCACATAAAACCCTGAACGAGATTTCTAAATGAGGAGCATTTCAAATGGAGCTCACGAATCACGGAACGGAATTTGCACGTTTTTGCGAAACACTTAGTATTCCTGTGGCATACAAATATATACTTTTACCCGTAACAAAATATGCGGATGAGCAAATATAGATGTTGGACATAAATTGTTTAGTAGAGTCATACCCGATAAATATAAGACTATGCAAAATATGTAGGTTGTGCGTACTTTTTGCCTATAATGCCGTAACTGCAGTCCTATATTCTAATTGTAGTGAATGAAAGAGTAGATACAATTTGCGAATTAATCATACCATCAACATCAATCATCCCGATTAAGCTGGAACGTCCCATTAAATTACTCTGCACTAATCTAAATTGATTTTTAGCACATCTCATCAACTCAGGTTTCCAGCAGAGCACTTAACTAATAAAGCAGAGCTACTCCTACATGGTTCGTGCATGTCGGATTAGGAATTAAGGAGACCTGCTGGGAAGACTCATAAAATCATCATGTAGATGCAGAGGCAGCTGATAACATCTGAATTAAAAGATGTAGTACACGCCCCATGTGCTCCAGCTGTATTGTAGTAGTATGAACATAAGGCTAACATAAGGCTGAGTCGGAGTAATAAATATTTCAGTAAAATCACCTCACACCTCACAGAGTCACTAAATTACAGGGAAGTAAATGGGAGTAGTAGCTTTAGTTTCCTCCTAATAGGAAATACACTACATGGAACCCCCCAGCAACAATAAAAATCCTGAATCTCAACCCTTTGTGTTGTGTCCACAGGAACCCTTTAACAGAGTCCTACTCTTAACGACATAGTACGACATGAGACTCGCGCCCATTAGATGTAGCTGGATCCTTGTGTGTGGCCATATGCCTACACTGATTATCGTATTTAAGCCACACCCCGATGTACTAATTTATCTAGATTCCCGTTAAGCGTCACAAGGGGGTTTCTTAATAGTATTACTTCTTGGTGAGACACGGGTTAAATAATAACAGTGTGGTAGATTAGCCCGAGCTAGGTTAGGTTCAATCCAAAGTGATTTATTCCACGGAATGTTATATCTATTTCCTGTTATAAGACTTTTATTTTCCGGCCTGAATAATCCAAGCTTTTCTAAAGCCTAAGAGTGACATCTGACTAAGGAGAGTTTAGGAGGGCTAGATAGAGACCTATCTGGGTCTGTCAGTATGAACATTGGAGTAATTACTCAGCCGCTCACACCTTTCCCAGCTCTTGGAGGCTAAATGATCCGAAAAGAAGACCCGGACTCCCGCCTGGACCTACTACTAGAGCTAAGGACTACCACATCTTCCATCCCACCACCTAACGACAGATCCTAAACTCCATTATCTTAAACAATAAAAACTGACAGATCATTAATTACGGGCCTAGAGAGTATAGATAGGCCGGGTCGTCCTCGGAGAGAACCAATGGAGCAATTAGACCATGAAGCTCCCGCCTCTCAGGCTCATTTCCATTTATGCAAAAAGTTCCGGAAATGATCCGAGGTCTCAATGACAGATGCTCCTGGCTCTCCTAATCCTTTCACTATAATCAAAGGGAGCGTGCTCGGGCTCTCTACCAATACCAATCATATTACGGTACGGCCACACCAAGGATAGCCCGACCTTCGCAACTACGTAGGAAACACCCGTTAATTATTAGCCCCCATAGGCCTCCACACATTAGGTGAAACTTCGGGTAATGACAGAATTAAAAAAAAATGCTCCCAGGAAAAAGCCGGAATACAGCCTGAGTGGACGAAACAAGATGACAATTATATGCAGGGCCGGGGCGACCGTCCGCCCCGATCCCAGATAAAATAGAATATTGTCTAATCATCATCTTGAGTAAGAAGTGAACTGGATTGGAATACTACCCTACCCTGTAAATATCACCCAGCTCAATTACTGTTACTTAGTGTCAAGTATTCACCTAAAGTCAAGGAAAGTATCTGTCCACTGTAAACAGCCTACAATTTTTGAGGATATAACACGTGACTCCGTCCACAATAAAGTTTCGTACTGCTGGGATCTTTGAGTAACACCTTAAAGAACCCTTGAGTTTTATTGCGCTTCACGGGACTCTTACGGTTACTCTAGAACAACATTCCGTATAACCTTGTGAGCATTCAATTTCAAAATTTTCACAAGGTTTACAAGAAAGTTTACAATAGGCTGGAAGATTTCAAAATTGTTTTGTTCTGAGCGCAGAAGGCGGAAATAAAGTTTGGTACAAGATTAGAAGCGTTCTATTTTCGCGCAAAGACTGGAATTCACCGCAACAGCATTTGATTTTAAAACTTTTACAGCGATTACAAATTAAATATTTAGATCAAGAGACACGAGAGGTAGGGGAAATAACAAGTTTCGGTTTTCGGACCAAAGGCACTTTAACAACAGCACAAACCTACAACGTTTTGTAACACTCCGTATGCATACGTCTGTGAAAAATGATCCGCATATGGATCGTACAGCTTTGAGGGTCACTTAAACGTTTAGGATGGCAATATGCACAATTGTATGTACATTTTTTAAGGGGTGGGAGAAATAACTAGTTTTCGGACCAAGGGCACTTTAACAACAGCACAAGCCAACAACGTTTTGTAACACTCCGTATTCATACATCTGTGAAGAATGATCCACATATGGATCGTACTGCTTTGAGGGTCTCTTAAACGTTTAGGATGGAAAGATGCACAATTGTATGTACATTTTTTAAGGGATGGGGGAAATAACTAGTTTTCGGAGCAAGGACACTTTAACAACAGCACAAACCAACAACGTTTTGTAACACTCCGTACGCATAAGTCTGTGAAAAATGATCCGTATATGGATCGTACAGCTTTGAGGGTCACTTAAACGTTTAGGATGGCAAGATGCACAATTGTACGTACATTTTTTAAGGGGTGGGGGAAATAACTAGTTTTCAGACCAAGGGCACTTTAACAACAGCAAAAACCAACAACGTTTTGTAACACTCCGTATGCATACGTCTGTGAAGAATGA
>JAQFZY010001885.1:0-13560 GCA_034696285.1 Hypogastrura burkilli | reverse complement strand
ACAATAATTCCTTTTGCTTCGCGCAATAAAATCGGACAAAAAATTCGATGTAGATATAATTGGCTTTCAAAATTTTTGGCCCCCCCCTTCACAAATTCCTAGATCCGCCCCTGCCTTGTGTTAGGATACAAAGGGGACTGACTGCCCTCCTACACTTAAACCTCCATCAACCGGAGGTGAAGGAGAAATATACAAAATAATAATTCATTTTTGAGAAAGAGAGAGTTCCTCTTTTCCGCCCTCCTAAAAGGCGGAAGGAGCCTGCTGGAACTCAAACTACTCACTCCATGATTCATAAAGGGAAACTCTTTTCTACAAGGCTCCGCCAGCCCGGTCTCATAAAATCATTATGCCCCGGCTCTTCCCCTCCCGTGTGAAAGGGAGCTTAATTTTAGGCCCACTCTTGTAATGTTTTCTTCCTTTCATCAAACATGTTTTCATTAGGGAAGCGGAGTAGGGCCCCCATTCTTTTTATCCTCTACACGCAGGCCAGGAGCTAGGGCTCGGAATGTATCATTCAGGAGGGCTCAGCTCAAGAGCTCACTTTTAATTATTCAGAGAATGGATTTTCTATTTCCAGATTAGGACTCCCATCTTGTATGATAATTTATAAACAGGGCTTTATGTTGGCTACTGGGCCTCCCTTTTTTTGCAATGTTTTCCGGGTGATATAATAAATGGATTACTCCAACGTTAGGGAATTCGCGCGGATATAAAGTGTGAATGGTGGATTGTGGATCGGGCCTTGAATGGATTAAGAGTCCCGCTTGTCAACCTGGGTCGTCTATCACGCGAAACGACTATATTGCCAAAAGTCAGAAATGTTATGGCCGGGGGCGAGAGCACCTCTTTGCGAATCTCAATAAAACACCAAGTGTAACCGCTCAATCTTTGGACCCATTTAATAGCCTGGAGAAGCACGCATTCCTATTTTGCAATGGAATCAGAATGAGGTAAAAATCAAGTTTTTTGAACGTAAGATTGTAAAAAGTGATAAGGGAGCCGTCCTTGTCTGTGACAGGTATTAAAATTAAGTAATATATGTATCTGATATTTAAAAACCACCTTCTGGCGAAGAAAAAGGGGTGACTCTTTTAAGACGAGCTGATTTCTGACTGGTTACAGAAGCAGACACTCAGCACATTAAAGCTAACCTGAGTATGGTCCAAGTCACCTAAATAACTTAGTTAAAGGTTCTTATTCAGCTGAAGATATTTTTATTCGCAAAAATCAGAATTCCTTGAGCCACTCTCTCCTACGTGCCAAAATATGTAGTCACTACTCATGCAACAAAATTCTTTTTGGTCAAGTGAAACTATGGAATTCCGGAATGTTGGGCCTCTGAACTTCAAGCAAGAAGGGCATAGGCTAGTCGTTCAGTCTCAACTATTACAAATTCCAGACTTTCGTTGAAGGGCATGCTGTGCTACTACAACGTATGCCTAAGACGGATTCATATATCTCCGACATCACTCTGAAAGGAAATTACTTTCCAGTCCCCGTCCCACCACTCCTGTCCAGCAGGTCTCAGAATGTAAATTATGTATTATGCAATTTTAATTATATTCACACTATTAGGGACCCCGGCCCCATGTAAGTAGTGTCATTGAGCTAATTTATGATGCGAGATAGGAAAGGCTGGGGCAGCAACGGACCAAGTGATGAATATACTGGTTCTACAATCAAGTATAAAAGTTCCTTAACTTCTAAATCCCAGTACATGGTCTTTGACTGAGCTGGCAGACATTACATTACTTCACAATTTGACGTACCTATTACTATTATCTGTAGAGCCTAGAAGACGAACACGCATTTGACCAAGGAAAACCTGTTTGCCTCCACCAACGACTAATCCTAGTATATCCAATATCCAAGCATAAGAAGACAATGCGAAATCCCCAACTTCTACCAATCCACCTTTTTGGCCGTACAGTCGGGAAGAGATGCCAAAAGGATTCCTAATATGCGGAATATTATAATAGAAGATTCACTTTTGTGAGACCTTGCATGTTTTACGTATCTTTACTCATTCCTCATTCCTAATTCCCTCTCTTCTTATCTTGAATACAAAATGGCGTACCAAACTTTTGAGCGAGCTTTAGGCCAAGTTTCCGTATATGGCCTGGAAACAATTTTTTTTTTCCATCGTAGTAACCATTCACAATTCATAAAGAGAAACCTTAGTAATGAACGCCTCTTCCTCTCATATAACTTATACGTAATAAACAAATGGTTCTGATCTTTGCATTGTACATACTTGGGTACCACTTGAAGTCAAAGAGTGCTACAGTTATTGTTCCACAGTTTGAAATGATTTGTTTACTTATACTTATAGTTACAAGTTACAATGCAACTCCTTGGGGTGCCCCTCAGATGCGGAATATTCAGGTTTTATTAGAGCCATTAATCCTTAACTTCCCATACAGGATTCACTCGATAATTGATTTGTCATGCACACATAAGAAAGCCTTACTAACATTTAAAATTCACCTGGTTTTATAGGCAAGTCTTGCTTATGAGCCTCAGAATTTTAATTGGCATTTTGTATACATGGGCACAGAATATGCGGGTCCTCTATTGTATACAGTATTTGAGGAAAAAAAAAGTTCGTGTGAGTTCTACAAAAAAACTAGTTGAAATCCTGCTTCAGAAAGATAAGGCAACAAATTAAGTATCCACGCGTGCAGCGGCTACACCTTCACTGAACCTTGGACATTTAGCATTTATAATATTCCAGATGCTAAATCTGCCATGGAATTTAATATTTAGAAAATCGCAGGGTACTTTCTTTGAGTTTTGCTAATTTGTGAACCTTCTTCATTGTATCCGTCTATGCAATTAGGTTTGATCAGGTTGGATTATCAATCTGCGAATTAAATGCAGACAAAATATGCCCAATTTTATTTATAACCTCCTAATTCACACATCAACCTTAGAAACTCAGTTCGGGAGCTGGTTAGCTGAGTTGATACCTGCGTTTAGTTTTCGACAATCTTTTCCTTAATGAAAGGGTCAGAATTTTAAGCAAGAAAGTGAATACAATTTTGATGAAGCGGTATGAACGGTTAAGAAAGATTCTTTCACTTTCGTCAGAATTTCGCCGCATTATGATTTGAGTATACTTCCGTGCTTTTCCAGCAAATTCGGGAACTTTGTGTAACAATGCTCCAGTTTTTTTCAAATTCCATAGTTATATGCTCAAATTAGAGTCTTTTCCCTTTCCTCAGCCCTTGCAAAGTCACTCTAATTTGGGCCTCGTCCTTTTCTCATACATTTTAATGAGTCCAAAATTACGCTCGGCCCAACGAGCACCAACCAACGAGTTTTCCAGCAGGCTTCCAAACTTTGAACCTTTGGAAGACGGAGTCATACATATTCATTTTTTTTACTGTAGTTAAGGCCTAAAATAATGATATGAGCTTGAGTAGATCCAGAACCAAAAAGTTTCCCTTTCCGTCCATAATTGGATACTTTTAAAATGATATGAATCATTGATGCGAGGGATTCTCGACTGGAGAGCAGATCTTTAACGAAAAGTGAGAACCCAATTTGTTTACAATTCACAATGAGGAGTTACTCGGATCTCGTGTCCAGGCTTCATTTCATAGATCCTAGGATGAAGAAGCGGGGACATAAATAAGGGCCCCCTACCTCTAACAAGAGTGTCTTTAGGCCCTTTGATCAGCCTTTCAGATATCCTACCTATACTCTACGAACCTACACGTATGTAATTCATAGTAATCTACGGGATCCTAGGCTCGTAAATTCATGTTTTCACAGATTTATGCCCGCCGTAGAACAAGCAAAAGGGCGTGTTTATGGGACGAATTGAGACAAACGACTGGGCCACTGGCCTCAACGGCTCAATTAAACTTGGTAGGATTAGTAAATCATGGTTTAGGTGAAAAAGTATCAGGGAGGACCGAATTTTGACTTATTGTTATATAATTAATGGGCCTGTGCTTTGCCTAACACAACACTGGTTGAATTTTGCGCTCTTCGTGAAGAAAAGGCAAAAACTAAACCTAAAACTAGTTTTCCTGTCTTAATTTCTACAATGGGCCTGCCCAATTTGAATAATAATAAAATTCATTGTTTTTCCCTCTTATCATAATTCCGTGAGTGATCAGGTTTGAGGGCTATGCCAAATGGGGAACCGGCTCCCAGCCCCCTCCTTACGTATTTTTGCATATTTTATGCTAATGGGTCCCCGGCCTGACCTTGTAGACAGTACTAAACGTAAACATGATAAGTGAAGATAAGCCGTTTGGGGCTCATCGTCCCGGGCCGACCATCGTTAAAATTGCAAAAAAAAAAGTTTTGCAAGATTATTAATGGCAAATGAGACCGTGTACGTGCGTAGGGTGGAACATGAACAGCCTTCATCCCAGTTCCTGGTAGTATACCAAGTAATCCTATCATGGCTCCATGTGAGCAGGAAGATCGCTCAAAGGGGCCCAACCAACTAATTTGATTTGCTAATGCAAATCTCAGGTGAAAATTGGTACAGAAGAGAGCCTTTTAGTGATTAGCTGGCTAGGATAAGGCTAAGGATATTAAACCTGGTCGTAGTCCGTTACCCTTCCCCATCTAACTCGCGGCTTAATTTGTCATTTTGGTATGCTTGAAGCCCTTCTGTCACTGTCAAGGAACCTCAAGAGTTGTCATCTATTCAAAACTCGTTTAATTTATACAGGGACAAGTCAAAACTAACTATCTCTAAGCTTGAGGTGTGAGGTGTTACCTAATATTTATGCTAAGCCAATTTGATCTAAACGTGAGCAGCTTAGAAGCTCAACAGTACGTTAAGAATGGTGTAAGGCGTAAGGCCTAAAAAACGATTTCTTTCTACAGGACGGAATATATTTTATGTACAAAATGAACAATTTAGGAAAATTGTGGCGTTACTGTAGCTAAGTTTTTGATAAACGCCACACTTATGATGGATAGTGCCTTGTTTGAAAAAAGTTCATGGAATCCTGAATTTTGTTTGCGAATATGAGGATGCAATACAAATGTTTTCAAATATATATTTTTGAAAACCGTCCAATCTGCTGTACCAGCTAACCAGTTTCACGTGCCAACTTTTAAGTATTGCAATACCACACAATTCCACAGCCAAAGATATTCTAGTAAGCATTTCTACTCCAAAATCGGACTTTAGCATAGTTTTACTCACTTGGCCTGTCGGCATCGGAAATGTCATCAACGGCCCCGGCGAGCCCTGCGAGGCGGGAGACAGCAAGTAGGAAGAGAAAGCTGAGTAGAGCGTAGTTGTTGGGCGAGGTAGGTAGCGGACTGGGCTCCCTTTGGCCCATCGTTAGAGTCTGGCCCTAGTCGGAGCTAACAATTTGACACTCTGTTGGATTGCGGGATTGAGAGGAAGTGGCCGGGCAGCTGTCACTGTTCCTTCGTCACTTCCAATTCCTTCCCGGCCCTCGACTGTGAGCCGCATTTCAATTTCAAAAAAGTGCTAGTCATACTTCCCAATTCCACTCCTGATTAGGTATAGCACAACACTTTCTCTGGGGGGGAAAGTCCTTGTTTGGGCCCAATCTACGGAGCCTAGCCTATTTGTTCCACACTGGAAAGTTTGTTGATGTTGGGGATCCCGGAACAACGACCTCCCTCTTTCGAACTGGACTCACAAGATTTGGGTTGGAGAGATGAGCAGGGTTGACAAGCGGTGGATTGGAGACACGGGCCAGCCACATCCATCATTTCCAGCCTAATCCGCCCACGCACGCATTCCCGCTAAAGAAACAGACAGGCCATTATTAGAAATTACAAGTTGCAGTTGGAGGGCTTGGCTCAAACTCAGGGTTGACTTTGGGTTGGCTTTCACGTAGTTTTATGGAATGTTCCTTTTGGAGTTTCCTGGGTTGTGGAAAATCCGACTGATTATGACAAGTCATCAAAAGGGAGAGTCAAGGGGTAATAAAGGCGGAGGGATATTAAATGTTTGGAAAGCAGGTTGACAGCTCGGTCTAGTGAGTGGCACCTATGTGTGGAATAGAAAGTAGTGTCGAGGGCGGAGAAAATTCTTGATTTTACACCATAAATTCGGAGACTTTTTAAATCGCTTATATCATGGTAGTATATAAAGCAGTGTTGTAGCGTGGGTAAATATTATTGCAAATTTATCACCCTAAATCATATTTTTGGTTAGTTTGGAGGTTACAGCGCCCCAACCTGTGCACGCCGCAGCAAGTTGAGGCAGGACCCAGTAATTACAGTTTATGTTTTGTTTGACCTGGACAGGGCCCCTAATTATTCCCATGTATTAATCTCCTGTCCGCCCGAGGCATTTTGGAGGTCTATTGGATGACCAGACCTCAAATTCGTAAGAAAGACTCCTCTCAGCAACCTTACAATCAATCTCAGCAACTTATTTTTTGCAAAAAGGAAAACCCACTCTGAGCTGTTATGAGTATGACTGAAGAGGCTTTTCGCTGAGCCCACTAATGCTAATGTTTTGTGAACCAATCCTTATATAAGTGACACCCATGGAAATCCTAATCCCTGATTCTTGTCAGGAATGAAGGGGCTGTACAGTACTCCACCTGACCTAAAATATGAATTGGCTCCTTATTAGAGCTTCCCTCGGCCAAGTGCACTCATCCCGGCAAATTCCATTTTGTTTCAAAAGGGAAGTACCTATTGATGTTCTCGAACACGAGGAGGAAGATAACTGCGATAGGGAAATGAAAATTGAATTTTAGCTGAATGTGCGGAATTTGATTTATATTGTGATTCTCTCCAGGAAGGAGCCAGCTCATTGATCTACTCCTGCCTGACTATCTTACACATGTAGGAGAAAGCGATCATCTAGCTAACAAGATAAGGCTATAAGGCACTGACTTGAGTGCATGTTCCGCTCCAGTTGGGAAAAGGATATTATTTATGCGTAGTGAATAAATGAGATTGGAGTTATAGGCCATGTTTTCACTTTTCACTCGGATCCAGCCGAAAGACATAGGACAAAATATAATCTCACAGACATACATAAAGCTTTAAGAAACTCTTCCACAAACCATAAATCCAAGCCCACAAACATAAGACGCAATAATAAGGATCATCTATCGTTTCCGAAAACATTACGCTTCTTCAGACAGGCCTTTTGATGTTAAGAAGTACGGAAAGCGGAAAAGGGAACACGATTACCAGGTGTCTTCCCTTTGACTCACTGGAATCGGAAATGAATTGAAGTGAAACACGAGTTTGTACTTTGTGAGACTACAAAACTGTAATTTTTGGATTAGGACGTAAAAGAAAAGCGTATTCTGGGCTGATATGTCTAGGCAGATTATTACATAATTAAGGACTGAGTTACATTTAAATTCCTAGCTCCGAGTTCACACTCACAACAAACACCTGTCAGAGACAGAGCTTGGGCTGGGCCTAATAAATGCAAGAATGCAATTCGTCTTCTTCTCATTGTACGTAGTTCCTGTGCATACGGCGTAGTTATAGGCAGGACGGCTCTGAATAAACTTCTAGTTACGGGTCTAGTTTGTATTTTGGCCTGATGAGGCTTGTAGTGGGCTAGAGATTATTGCAGTTGTAGAAATCCGGTTTACCAAAAAGGCTCCCACCCTAGCCCTAGCATTGTGCTGAGTGAGTTCGGAGTCCAAGGAAACAATAAATATGCAGGAGCCGAAACCCATTCCCCCTTTTGTTTTTGTACATATTCTAGGCTTTGATCTTCAATTCCCCCTTCCTAAAGTCCTTTGTCGTTTTTTCCTCGCTTTGATGTCCTTCAATCCTACAAGCATTATTATTATTCGGGGGAGTGGGCAAGTTTAGAGGAGGCTGCCATTTGAGAGCCACGATTTGGGAGGATGAGCTTTTAGCACTTTGAATATAATTGTAGAACCCAAATACTGTCAGGATTTTGGGTTCGAGGCTCTAGATCTATTATGCATAGGCACTTTAGAGCCCAATTTTGATGAACAAGGTTTAGTCTTGCACAGTATTTTTCGTTAAAATTCTAGTCTACAATTATTAAAATATTATCGTAATTAGACCAGGTTGAGAAGAGTGAAACTTGTGTTGTAGCTGCTGTGGAGTGTTTTGAATATTTTATAGTATGTATATGCATTTTCTTACTGCCTGGTCACTTTAAGAGGCCGAATTTAATCAATGCAAAGTTTCATTAAAGTTAAATGGATTACTTCTTGCTAAAGGCTTGCTCTAAAACAAGAATTATGCTGCTTCTAACATTGCAATTTATTTTACAAATACTTAAAAACTTGAATACAAATGTTTGAAGAATATTGAAATTAAGCGGCTTTATTTTGTTGCTTGTTAATAATTTATACAAATTCCATTTTAAAATTAATGGCACCATTATTGGAGAGATCATAAACTTTGCCCTTAGAAGATATGCACCTTTAACGAGAAAGTATTCGATTCCATAATTAAATTTTGTAGTGGTTCAATTCATTTTTCCCAACCGATCAGTCAGTAGTCAGTATGCATAATGCATTCCCTCCTACTTCCCAAACAATCTACAATCTACAATATATCTGTAACTGGGATATACACTCAAGGATTTTAATTACTGCAGTATCATGCACTGTTGTTTGCTCTGTTTTCCCTTTCATTTTCAACGTAATATACTGTGCAGCACAGCAATCAAATAAACAAGTCCTACATCAAAAGGGGTTAAGTATTAATAATTAAACTCCTTTTTGGGCAGGCTCCTTATCCCAATGCCCGTTTAACTTGCACTAATATTTTGGGTAAGGTGGAAATATGGGTAACTTTAGGTAACACAGGTAAGTACCTTTTACGCTTACATAAATCCCGGACTCGCTCACTTTCCATTTCCAGCCTATACGCACATTACCTATTTTGATTCCGAGCAACTACATGCAATAGGGGAGATAATGAGATTTCTATGACTAAGCCATGTAAAACAGTTCTAAGCGGGCTAATAAGGTTTCCGTAGGTAACGCAGGAGGCAAAGTAGTTCCTCGGTAATTATATTACTTCCTAAGTAGTTTTATTATTAAGTTTCACTTTTGTTTATTTGGCATTTACTTGAGACAGCCCTTTTTCTAGGACTTCCCAACGGCAGCCAAACCCAAAGCCAACTCCAGGCCCTGTCCCTACTAATCTTTGAAACAATAGTTGGGCCTTTGAATACCAATTTCTTACCTTTGGGAGCCGCTGACAGGTTTTGGCCCAATCTGTTCCCAGCTAATTAGCGTCACACTGCATGGTGGGAAAAAGGTCCGAAATTCTGCGTAGTGACGGGGCAAGTATGGTAATATCTCTACACGGTATGTATACCGTATACGCTCCCGCTAATGATATGTAAATACGAGCAGAAGACGAATTGTTTCTTTCCACTCACACTATGTATTTACTGTTTAAGTGGGGAATTAGCCAAAACTCCTATTGTACCAAAATACAGTTTAATGACACAGAGAGGGTTCGTCCAATCTCTGACTGGTTATGATTACTGCGTGTGGAGGGTGAATGTCTCTTGTCATGGGTTTCCCTTCTCCCTCCACGCAATTCCCATCTACTTCACACTCTGTACTTATCAACCTAAGTACTAGTTACTTAATTACTGTAGAGTAGTTACTACGGGTCTTCAGCCTTGGAGATATGATTTGGGTGATTTTTTGCTCATAATTTTTCCGTGGATATAAGGTCTGGTCTGGGGAAAGATCACAATTCACAGTAGACGTACTCAGGTCCAAGGGGAAGATGGAACTGATATAATATCCCTCACAGCCTCAAAAGTCGTGTGATCCTTAATACGCCGTCCAAATAGGAGGATCACGGCAGATTTCCATTGTGGACACTTCCAAAATCTTATTAGGCCTAATCTATAATCACTCCACCAACCAGTTTCTCATCCTACCACTTTAACTCATACTGTGTCCGCTCTTGAGCCCGCTCTAAGCTGATTCTTGATTCAAATCTTCTTCTGATTTAAATACAGTGATTCGAGTCCCGTGTTCCTGATTATGAGTAGATGTGGATGTGGGCAGATGCTGATATTACGTATTCAATCTTGATTATGTTGTGATTCGTAGTTTGTCGTCTTGAAACTGAGTAAGTCGGTTGAGAACATGGTCCAGAGTCAACACTTCCCTTAGTTAAAATTCCATTGAAAATGTGGAGCCTGTACGTAGGGCGGCGGAGGAAGTTGACAGGGCTTGGGGCCTCTGCCAAACTGCTCAAAAGCCCGGCTTGAGTTATTTGGGCCGAGGGAAAAAGGGAAGTTTTTATCGGATATTTAATCACTCCGGAGTTCCCGTGAAAATAGAGTCGGCTGGCTGTTCCTTAATATTTCCCCCCTAAGAACGGGGCCAGTTAATTATACGGGCAGGGTCCCGGGCCCCCTGGTCCCCCAAAATAATGCTCCACTTGACATAAATAAAAATTTGGAGGGAGACCATAACGTTCCATTCTACTTAGCTAAAGGTTAATGGGAAGACGAGGAAGGAGGGGAATCTAGGCTGGCTTGCCCCGGACTCAAAAGAAAAACGAAGCTGGAATGGAGATGGGTCGGCGGCGGTCAGAGAAGAACTGAGAGCCCGGACTCCTCTACGCTTCCTTTTTGGTCCTTCTCTTCCCGTAAGAAAGCCGGAGCGGGGCTACGAACTTGCAACTGGTGAAAACTCAAAGGCCCCTATTGTGTGCTCAGGGCGCAGTAAGAGCGGGCAGGGGGAAAGGTCCAGTGACAATAGGGGTCCGAGTCCATTGGGATAATACAAGGAAATCCAAAGGTTGGGGTTGGGAGCAAATATGTATTTACAGGAATGCTACTAATGCGCTGGGTAAACTGGAATTACTGTGAATGAGGTCAGGGAGAAATCATCAAAATGATTGTGTTGCAATTTTGCATGAATCAAGCCGAGCAGGCTCTGTTTAGAAAATAGGCGCATTTCCATAGAGAAGCCTTTATCTGCATATACCTGCTCTTATAATGCTGCTACAAACAAACCTTGAGCTAAACACTTTCTCGTCAGAGCTATGTATACAGTAGGTACACAACTATATTTAGCCTTGCGCGCTGTGGGTCCGCAATGTTGTTTAAACTAAACCAATTTCAAAGTAAAATACCTAACAGCACGTCTTACGGTTATTTATTAAATTTCAAGTATCTGCTGTAGTTCTGTTCAATTTTCAATAGGCTTTGTTTCATTTCAAAGCAAAATACATATGTACCTACGCATCTTACGGGAATTTATTTAAATTCAAATTACAATATTTACGGACATGGACATTTTTCCATCATTCTCTCAAAGTCACCTCTACTTAAGCAGATATTTATGTACTCACGTAGTAGGTAGTACAAATAGTAATTTGAAAAAAACTAAATGACAGATCCTACGAACACACGAAAATATTTTACGAACAAGAGTCTGTGCAGCGCAATGAGGTAATTTCAACTTTCAACACACGCTGCATTATTGGCGCCTTGGATCTCTTGTGCACATGTGCAGCAGGTCTTATACTCGCGGTTTCCGCTCGGCTTTTTCGATGGAACTCTTTTCCGGGCTCGAAAAGGAACCGTAGGTTCAGATTGTTGGTTTTAGAACAAACCCGGCCACCCGCAAGGACCCCGAACACGACACGTCAAGAACTAGACACACTTCTTCCAGACTCATTCTTTTGCATAAAGAATGGGCCCTGGGCCTTTCGTTTCGTACTCCTTTGGGCTTATGCGAATTTGATGTCATGATTCCTGAGCCCTAGTGTGTCGTCCATTGTGTACCCTCCCCTCATCCTATGTGCGCTCCTGTCTCCTGAGACGGGCACTACAGCTTAACCCTGTCTGTCAAAATTCTACAAACATGCAAACCTCACGCACTATGCCTTACTATAGCCTACAATCATTATGTCGATGACCCGGTCTATCCACTCTCCTTGTTCAAGACTTATGTCGGCCAAAAAGTATAATAGTGCTGGGCTGGCCATATTCTATGTTCTTAATGGGGGATATATTGGACTAATTGATCCATATGCTGGTCGGAAGGTTGACATGGCTTGGAATTAGAGCCAAAATTGGCAACTGCATAACCTGTAATCATCATAATATTGACAATAGAAACTAGTGCGTAGTGCGTCTAGCCAGACGAATACTAAATTGCATGCATGACCTCCATGTCAATTGATGCCCTTTACTACAGCATGTGTCGCTTAAATATTGAAGCACTTACAGTGCAAGTTTTCAAATGGTCCAGGACTAAGCATAGTTTGGCGTAGCCGTATAGTATGCTCGTGTACAATCATGAGTAGGTAGACGGCCTTTGATTTGGAGCTGTAATTAATGTTAATGGGCCGTGGCACAGGTACTACCTACTACCTTTGAAGGTGAGACATAGTTATGCTGTCCATAAACTGCATGGTGCATCTCTTGGGGGTGCATGGTAGAGGAATATAAGGCGCCTCTAAATGCTCAAGGAATCATGAATCAAACTAAATTCCTTTTGAGTAGGTCGAGGAGCCAGGCTGCGGAACATAGAAGGGCATGGCGTGATTCGACTGCCTACCTTTGTAAAAAGTAAAAGTATGGGAATCACGGTTGTAATCTAGCTGAACTTGTGTTCCTGGCTTTCATGTACGAGCCTCCTCGGAATAAAAGGAAGCCTCATGTCTTGAGTTGATTGATGGCACTCTTATCTCCAACTCCCGTTCCCTGGACGTCAAAAAAGTCATTCCGGGACCCCGCATGATTATTAACTAGTATAGCGTAATAGCCCCAGCCATTATGCAGGCTATTCCCTGCTACACAAGTCCTTAGGATCCGGCCACCGCAAATGAGTTACAATAATAAAAAGTTGATGAGTCTCTGAAGTAAGGCCTAACGCCTAATGCCAACATTTCCACGAAAATTATGATAGATTGACGATGCTCTCCTTAATGAAAATGAAAGGAGAGCTGTATGTTGCTAAAAAATGGAAGTTTGTCTGAGTAGCATCAATCACCAAAAATCACTACTAGTCTTCATAAGATGCGCGCAAGGTTCTGCATTTATGTGTCTCGTGTATTTCTCAAATAAAATGTTTATTTCCCAAACTGGAGTGCAATGGCAATTTTTTTCAAAAATGTAGATTTTGCGTGGTAAATTTCAAATTAGTTAGATTTGTTTATACTAATTAGTCTAAGTTACTGTTTTACAATTACAGGATAATTTTGTTTAGTTTATGAGCCCGAGACACAGAACTTAAATGCGCTTGAAAACGTAACAGAATAAAAGATACAAGACGTTTAATTCTTGGAATATTTGTATTGTAGTTTATTTTATGCCTACTGAATTGTAGCATCATAGAGTAGTCACCAATTATATTACACTAGCATAGATCCAAGGTAAATAATTAAGCAATAACCATATAATTTGAAATCCATCACCAAAATAAGCGGAGCCCTGAACTAGAGATCTAATAATCTACCTACCCGAACACAGTTTTACGCGTATCATGAAAGGGTTGGCGAGTCTCTTGCTCTAAAACGCTTAAATAATATCTTTGGCACTCAAGGAAGCAGAAGCCGTCCGAGTGGCTCACTGCCCGGGTTTTCAGGCAATAATAGCCG
>JAQFZY010001884.1:0-13562 GCA_034696285.1 Hypogastrura burkilli | reverse complement strand
GCAATTGTCCATGCCGGCAATTGTGCGCCGGGAATTGTCAGGCCGGCAATTGTGCGCCGGCAATTGTCACATTACGTAAAATAAGACTGCATGACTGGTTCTTCCGCTTGAATTAATGTGTCTTCCGCACCTCTTCGTCGGTTTTCGATCTGCTCTGAGGATGAGGATCAGGATGGGCGTTAGCTTTAAACTTAATTTTTTTTCCACATTGACTAAATAAATGTGTTTTGCATATGCCTTGCCTTTCCTGTTGACAAACTGCCATTGCAAAGTTGATGTTATCTTTTGCTCTTATTCTAGTACCTACTTACCGCTTGTACACTGTTTCATAAAATGAATGCGCATACTAGGTTAAATATCTATAGTTATCACCAATGTTACAATGAGATAATTTGGGTGTGCCTTGTTAACCAGGTGTGCGGCTGGAGACACGACATTATGTTATTCCTGTCAAATTAGGATTGTAGTATTAGATTGTCTAGTATTAGCACATTTTCATTTGCATATTGATGAGATAAGGTTGCGTCAATTAGTTTCTGCCTGAAGTCAAAGAGATGACAAAGCATGAGCAGAGTGCTTTACTTTAGAACAAAATTCCTCCTACGCTAGCTTTGAATTTGGATTCCGCTTTCCGCTGGTCACATCATACATAGAATCACAAAGCCCAAGGGAAACTTTGGGCCTGTTATTTCCCTTCTACCAAATTAAACAAAGAGACGTGGGTTTTTGATGACACCTTGACACGGCAGTGCGTTCATGCCGGTGATTCTGCTGGCTTCAGCACAACTTTGATGAGCAGAGCAGGGGAAGTGAAATGGAAAGATCTTATAGCTACTACGGCCAGAAAGGCTTGCCTGTCCCCATAGAAAAAAGTGACAATGGGTTTTTATTTTGGGTGAATGATGGGACATCACTATTACTATCACTTACCTACCTGTTACTCCTCCTGGTACCCCGACGGACACCTACGCCTACGTCCTAAGGGCTATATTTATATTCAGCCGGTGGGAAGCGAAGCAGACTAACAATTGAAGGGGACTTTGAGGTTGAGGTCGGCCTCGGTGAAAGTTTGTCTTATAATGACAAAATAATAATAGGCACTACTCGTATTTATAAATAGTCTCTGGCGTCATACGAATATCCATGCATTCTATATTAGATATCGACCAAATGCCATACATATGTTGCACTTGAACTTCAGAGAAAAAAAGATAAATCAGACACGAATCTTCCATGGATTATACGTCAAGTATAGTAAAAACCAAAGACCAATATAAAATATCAAACCTATTTAAATGATTGGCATTTTGTTCTGGTTTAATTAATTTCAGATCGGAAGCCTCACGCACTACTACTTATTTGAACACTCCAAAGTTCATAAGCGTTCTGTGGAATTTAGTCAAGATCACCATGAGCAACTCACTGATGAGCCTGATGTAAGTCCTACACGTGGATTTCTCGTTTTAAAACATTGTATTGGTTTATGACTGTCACTGACGCAAGTAAATATATTATCATATTAACATCATAGGCCAAATTTGATTGAAGGTTTCGTAGCCTAATGGTACAGAACAGATAATTGAACCCCTTTAGCATCTTGTCCCTTCGTGGCGTATGACTGTATAAATATCGCATTTCACTTGGCGTGGGCTCATTGAATGAACTAGATTATTTTGCGTTTATCTATTTCTGACTTTAATATATTTAATTACATGTAAGTACCTACAGCTAATTCGTATATGATTCAAGTAGAGTCAACGTAAAGTTCAAGGTTAACACTCGTGATTCTTAAGCTTTGAATAACTGCACATGTTAATGGGAACATACTGGGAAAACTTATCTTTGATAAATTGCAAGCGTGCGTTAAATATTAGGCACCTATCACACTTTGGACAGGTAATGACAATTCCGAATCACGAAGGAATTCTTATGTCCTTTAAGTGGGCGGATCTGTTTTTTTCCCATATAATTGGTAGAAGATTTGGAAGTAGATTTGGATTTTAGTAGTAAGCTCAATTGGGCTTATTGTATTATTGCAAGAAAAGAATACATTTTCGACGAAAAGTATAATATTCAGCGTTCGGTGTTATAAATTGATATTTTGTAATACAAAATACAAACCTAAGCTCTTAGCTAACATAAGTTAATCAAATCTCAGCAGTAACTTACGGTGGAGTGCAATCCTGGTAACAATCCTAACCACTATATAAACAGAGCTAATAATGGCTTGAAGTTTGCATTTACGGGTGAAATACTTATTTTTCCCCTTAGTTAAAAAAAATAACACTGTCGCTAAGTATTCACAATGTATTTTTAATTTTAATGTGTTCTGCGGTAGAGATTGTCTGTGTATGATTCATTTGTAATCTAAGTATTATAAAGGTTACCAAGTTACTATATCATCTCTTGTAACACCAGTATACTACAGCATCCGTTTTCGTTCACTCCCCCTCTTGCCATTATATAGTCCGCTTTTAGCATCTATGCTAATAGGACATAGTAGGATAGAATTCATGCATTTTGCTTCCAGTTTACGAAATGTTTCAAATTGTACATTGTGGGTACTGGGTACAATACAAACAATAATGATTTCACATCTATTTCCCGGTGTAGGTTCACTGGTTTGAACAGCAGGTTGAGAAAAAGCGAGTCAAGCGTGACTTTCCGTACTTTGAAGGACCTTCCGGAACTGGCGGTCCATTTTATTCCACATCTCATTCGTTCCTACCCAAACAGGCCAATTACAATGGATTCGTTGACCCGCTCTACAAAGAGCAGTGGTATTTGGTAAGTCAACTCTCTCCTGCTGTTTTGTTGTGTTTTATGTCTATTGTATGGACAACTGCTCCAGCGTCGGCAGCATTCCGAATCCTATACTTTGACGTAAGAACATCCAATTACGTTCTTTCCGACTCGAATTTGGCTGTAAATGCCAAATGCACAATGGCTCGTAATACTACCTACTACCTATAAATATGCAAACATTTATATTGTTTAAGCAAAGTTTTTTAGGTGATCTGAAATGTCCTACGTCAATCGTCATCCTTACTACAGAAAATAAACTATATACTATGTAATTGACCTCCCAGCGCAGTTAAATGCTTAAATGGATACTGGAGACAGGGGCGTGATGTGGTCAAGGTTTCTGGAGAGGTCCAGGATATAAAATAAGCTTACGCACGTTAAAAGTTGAGCGTATTTTTGCTATACGGGCAATTATCAACTTCACTCTGACTGGAAGTGCCAATTTTGTCCATTGGTGTGTTGTAAAACAATTCATTTGAAATATGTGTAATAATTCAACCTATAAACACCACTTTGATACTCTATTTATTTACATTTTTAACGGGAACTCACCCATATCATTGTCAAAACAATTGTTTTCCGCACAGCCCAGCCAAAACCATTCATGTAGATCGGTTTTATGCTACGCTCCTGCCGCTTAGTTGATGTCTCTTAACCTCATTTCAACCCCTCATAAAAACTCAATATTATGTGGATCTACAACGTCATTACAGGTTGACTTTGAGTCTGAATTTAGATCTTAAGAATTCCAAGCTCACTCAGACCACAAGACTTACCACAAGAATAGCTTTAGATAAATGAGGCAAGAATTCTGCAGACTAACTCATGTTTTCACTTTCTCAAAAGCCCTCCTTACATTTCTTTTTGTGAGTAAAAGTTTTTATACCTGACGACGTTTTTACTTTTATCAGCTCCTTTTTTTGTTATTAAAGAAAATACTCATATTTATAGCTCTTTAAAGAGTTAAAGTCATTGTCTGCGTTGAGAGAATCCGTATGCGCGGTGGGGAAGTGTGAAGTGAAGTAGTGCTTCACTTAATACTATCTTATCCTAGACCTTCAGTCCAGGTCCTAATTGACCAATTTAGTTGATGCTCGACGCTCGACTCATATTTAGCAGATTGTGACTTAGGCGTGAAGTTTACATTATGATATTAAAGGATAAGAGTGCCAAAGGGCCGACTAATGACTAATGAGATGTGAAGTGTAGAAGAAATCTCCTTTTCCAATTCCCGTATGAACATAAGAGTTCCATTTTTTCCTTCTTCCTATTCTTTCGCTTGGTAATGAATTTCTCTGGTTAGATGTTACTTGATACAATGTAATTGGTCAGAGATTTCTAAATATTTCGTGATCGTTTATGTATTCGTCCTTTTTATTTATACTTATTTAGTTTATACAAGCATGTTCAAACATTTTGCAATTCCGCACCCTTGTAGTCCCTATTTATGCGAAGGTTCAGTTGCGGCAGCGAACTAATTCTGTGTCCTTTAATGTCGAAGTCGACAGTTTTCAGTGGGAAATAGTGTATATTTGGTCATCGTGAAGTGTAAAGGCTATTATACCGTAGAGAGGGAATATTGCAAAGCTCCAAGCGAGAGTTGGACTCCATGATTTAATGTAGGTAGATGGAGTAGATATTTTCATAAGCATAACCATGTCATAGGACATAATTTATGCACTGGTATGCATCTGTAATCTGTAAATTTCAATACAAGTGTCAGTAGTTAATTTAGATTTGATACCTTGCTCAGATATAATAATTCATTCTGATTTTATTTCTAGACAAGTGGCTCAAAAGACGGATACGATATGAATGTACAAAGTGCTTGGAAGCGAGGTTACTCTGGAAAAGGAATCACAGTCTCTATCCTTGATGACGGCATTCAAACGAATCATCCAGACCTCATCCTTAATTACGTAAGTGAACAAAAACTTGACGCTGTTCCCAAATCGGTGATTTTCTAAGTCCAGGAGGTAGTCAAGACAGTAGGTTATATTAAGCTCCATACCACCGAATTTTCCAATTATCCGTGAATATCTTTTATTTATAATTAGTGAATCTCAGAATATAACTACATAGAATAAATTGGGTCAGACGCTTCAGGTCCTAAAAATTACAAAAGAAGATGCAGGACCTTTCAATGTCTACTCCGGCCTGTAGGCGTATCAGAATCAGCAGAAAACAAAGCAGAGAAGGATTAAACAGTTAATTCCTGTCCTTATATGCATTAAGTGTTAGAAAATGAAATCAATATGGCCAAAATCGACTGAGGACGGCGGAGATTGAAACTGTTTGTTGACTGACTCTGTTTGACTAAGCACTAGAATCGGCTACCCATGCAAATTGGGCTATTCCACATGGAGTCCCTGGGCTCTTGGGTGCTGCGCTGACCTATTTTAATATGCGCTATCGCTTGTTCAAATTTAATCCGGGGATTTGGAGCACTCGGAAGTAATATTAGACGGCGCCCTTGTTCAAAATGGAACTGGGGATGAAAGCCTGTTGTCCTATGCAAATAATGCCTGGCGCCCAAAACTAACCTAGCTACGGACTCGTGTGCTTGAATAGATTTAGAATTAAGCCTTCCCCTGCTCTTTATTGAAATTCAGTGATGCTTGTAGAAACTCCTTCTTTGGCTGTAAGGTCAAAGGTTATAAAGTAGATTTTGAATTCTCTTTTATGCAGTACTAGCCCAGGCCTCCGAATTTGTAACACATAAACTCTGAACTTCTTATTCTGCCTGGGATAATTATTTGACATTGAGAGAATTAATTATTTTTTTGTGCCGACTTCGGTGTCCTATATTTTTCCTTAAACAATGAAATCCGGTTAAAATTGTCACATTAAGAGTGCCTACGTTATCTATCTACGTATATGTATGGAGATGAGTTATACTTTATAGTAAGGCCACTATACCCACCGTAAGGTTAAATGTTTAAGGCACACCTTCCTTCTCAATTATGAGACGTCATTATCATTACGTATTACGTACGGTGGCCGAGCTGTGTGAAATTTGACACTGAGGAACCTGACAAGCAAATGCAATGCAATATGCAAAGTGTAGAGCTTGTTTTAGCATGGGAACAATAATCGTAAAATACTGTACAAGGCTAAAAGTTAAATAAAATAGTACCTGCTGGCCTACTAATTTATATTACTTACAGAACATGATTGGATCTAGGCGTTGTCTCCATTCTTATTCAACACACTCACTGTGTCTATGTTACCAGATACCACAATGTTCGTGGGTCGATAAGTTATTTATTATTCCGCACATAGTACAGCTCCCTCTTTTCTTTGTTCACATTTAAATTGAATTAAAGAAATTAGGAATATTTCGTTTTTAAATAAGGTGGTTAGGGCATTGACTGACTTCCTATTTGCTATCATCCTCATTGGGTCATCAAATATTATGAGTCTGAGTTTAGGGCATTGTATTTCACTTGCTTACGGCCAGCTTTGTTTCTTTGCAACTAGTCCTTTGGTGTTTCTTCCACGACGTCAACTGCCTCCTCATGTGGTAACTGGAGAGTAATCATGGCGTAGTCCCCCTCTGTAATTAAGTGGAATTTAGAGTTAATTCTATTAACAGTAGCGCTGTGGCCGCTCACACTCGTTAAGCTAACTTACCCGGAGCCACAAGGATCTCATACATTTTGGTTCGGAGCCGAATGAAGCTAATGTCGTCAGACGTGTTCTCTTCTTCATCTACCACAAACTCCTTAATCATTCTGCGGGCCTTTTCCACGAGCGGGGCAATGAGGCCACAGTACTTGAGCGTTTCGGCGTTGTCCAGCGTCGTCTTAATGGAGATCCCTGTCAAGTCCCCAAGAAACGTAACGGCTTACTTTTACCGACTAACGACTTGCGAAGTCCTTAAAGCCAAAACCAACCGTCAAGTGTGATGACCATAAAACCAACGACTCGAGGCATGCTCGCAATCCGCTTGTACATCTCTTCCATGTCGTTCGACTGCAATAATTCACCATTTTCTGACACACTGAAGCTAACCAATTTACAATATGTGTACATGACTTAGCCTAGATCTTACCATTTTGAGGCGTCAATCGATTTCTATATACACAGCTACAGTTACAGACACAAGCTTGGAGAGGATTAGGAGGGAACCGGCAGAATGCTTTTGTCTAGCTCCCTTTACTCGTTGTGAGAACTACAAATGAGAAATAGGCTAGTGCGTTTACTCTCCGAACCCTGGAGAAAATCTGATCCAAATAATAAACTTTCCCAGCAGTGAAATATGGATTTCGTTGTCCTAGCTACAGTACAATAGGCTCCTCTGTACGGCAGCATGGCTAGGATACAGCTTTATTATCACGCTTTCTTTATGTATATTTATGGGAACTTTCATAAATTGCAAGTTAATGCTTATGGGCATCCTTATGAGAAAACTTTCTCCGTGGACGATGAATATGGATTCGATGTCAAACTCCATTTCACTCCTATTGAAGCCCGAGGTTTATTTCTTTATCCTGTGCTCTATGTTACTGCCGGCCTCCGGAATTCAAGCTCTTGTGATATTTGGATCTTGGATCTTGGTTCACTCTAACATTTCGCGATCTGGTGTTGAAATATCTTTAATGTCCAAAAACGGTACATCTACTAATGGAATAGTTAGTTACCTTTTCATCACTGCAGAAAACAACTCATTAACTCGATACAAATGTTTGCGTCATGCCATTTATTCTTGGAAATGATTAGATACTATTGTGGGCGTATTTGTTTTGTAATTTACTTGCAAGTACTTACGTACCTGCTGCAATCCGAATGCAAACCATGAGCAACTGGTTAATTATAATTATCAACGAATGTATTAGATAAGTAGTAAAGTTCAAAATGAATTGTTTGCAAGCTGCTGTAGTATTTTTAGAATGGGATACGTTTTGAGAGAATCGGCAAGACAGGCTTGCATTCCTTCCATTCATGTGCTTTGTTTGCTTAATTATTTTAGTTCGAACTTTTTCATTATCTCAGTCCATGTGTTTTAAATACCTAATTATATGCAAAAAAATATTTTTGGAATTCCCTATTCCATTTGTTAAGAATTGATTGGGCCGTAGTCATGAGTTTGACAAGACGGAAGGTCAGTCACATAAATCTGACTTGAAAGGAGTAAGTGATAATGACAATGAAATTGAAAGTTGCTGCAAATGGGTTTGAATTCAAATGATTTGGTTAGTAACACAAGTAACAGCGCACTTTGTAATTGGATGGAAGCAGAGGGCTATATACAGAAGACGCGTAGGAATGCTGCTCTTATGAAGAATTTTTGGTAGAATATAAAAAGTTCCTGATAATCTATTGTATTATATTGTTAGTGTATTTATTATTAGTGTACTTCAAGGAAATAATTCGGCAAAAGCTCAAGGCTGATCCTCAGATCCTCTCTATTGTTTTACTCATATATGAAAGCCAGACCTATAAACAACTTTGTAAATGTGCTCTTATACCTAGGTTGGTAATTATTTGCATAGTAGGTACCTGGTCTGGTACCTGGTGCTGTCAGTAAATTAAAATTGTTAAATTGAGACACGTGACGTCAAGTGACAAGTACTGTTGGAATGCTTCACAGCATCTGAGCCAGGGAATAATGCCTTAATTGTTTATCTAGGTGATCCATTATTTCATATGATTTGTGCTATTCAAATATTATTTCAGGCGTTTATAATTATTTCCAAATACAAATGTGCAAAAATTATAGTTCACTGTGCTTAGTGACGCATAATACATACTGTAATTTATCTCGCCTTCTGATTTGTGATAAGGAAAATATATCCAAGAACTACTTGTAAACTCAATGTATGAGGTGTCCGATTTGACTTTTTCCTGGATGGTGATTGCCGTTCGAAATATACAGTACACCGTATATTTGCATTCTAGCACAGTCATTCTTGATTCCTTCTGCTCTACTTATCATAAATTATTAGTAGCGCGGCTTAATTATGGCCTCTGAGCCTTCGTGGTGGATGTTGTGGTTATGCTTTTACTATTGTAAATTAGTTTTGTTGAGATAGGCGTGCACAATGGTCGGGATATGGGATGCGTGATATGCATGAAACTAATGTGACAACGTGTGTCACATTTAACTCAAGTCATTGCATGTTCATGTTCATTATCATTTAGTTCTGGATACAAAAATAATTTATTCTGCTAAATGCTCCAGCATTCTAATCTCCGGGTTTTTTTAAAGCCCGACTTATACTTTTGTGCTGTGCTTTAATGCTTTTTTGTGGTTAGCGTTCTGATTTTAAATCATAATAGAATGGAAACATTGCAGTTGCATCTGTATTAATTTATATGCGAGACATTAACTCGCTGGCTTTATTAGATTTAATGAGTTCCTAATGGGGTATGGTATGTTGTGTGTTGAACATAAAAACAGAGACCAAACAAAAATAATATCATAGTTAATGACAAGTGTTTATATTATTCTGTGATTCGTTGTAACATTTTACCCTGGCATACTTGCACATTGTTAGAGTAATTGTTAGTAAGTATAGAGATGTTACCTGAGTCTCAGTTGGTGAGAAGTGAGAATGATTTATGGGTAGCGTGTACGAACGACACTTGACTTGACGTATTGTTTACAATAATGTAATGTATACTAAATACCAAGCTATCATGGACAGGTCAGGGTTTAGTTGGCATTTATCCCAACAATTATCCAATACCTACATATACTATCAATATAAAACTATTTTCGCGTGTCCGTTGTTGTTTACTATACTTAAGAGTAATGCATGTGTAGTAAATGAAACAGAAAGTATATTTACGTTTACATTCCATAATGAGTTCGTAGAAACTGGACTTGGTATTCGATATGGATATGGACCTGTGCAAGGTCGACGTACGATGTGTCATTGTCGCTTTGAAATTACACAATATTGTCATCGCATGTTGGGCCCTCTGTTACCATAAAACGTAGCTAATTGTCCTTTTTTCTATTCTTTCCCAAGGATCCTCGAGCCTCTACGGACATCAATGATAACGACAATGACCCTACGCCGCGGGACAACGGTGACAATAAGCACGGGACGCGGTGTGCCGGGGAAGTTGCGGCCACGGCCGGTAACAATATCTGCGGCGTGGGCGTGGCCTTTAACGCCTCCATCGGCGGTGTACGAATGCTTGACGGAACCGTAAACGACGCTGTGGAGGCCAAGGCACTTGGACTTAATCCAGATCATGTGGACATCTACTCAGCCTCATGGGGTCCTGAGGACGATGGGAAGACTGTGGATGGGCCCGGCCCATTAGCCAGACGTGCCTTCATTTATGGAGTAACCAATGTAAGTGGATTGGAGGATTTCAGTTGGTAATACGTAATACTGCAGTAAAGAGTAATGTCCACGGGGAATCTATCCCCAAGTGGTTTTGCCCATTTTGGAAGACGAAGTTGAATTAAGAAGTAGAAGCCTTTTCCCCATAATTGGTCTAGAATAGGAGAGGATTCTTTAAAAGTTTTAGTGGTTGGGGTCTGAGTCCAATACTTTAATGACTTTCCGAATCAGTCTAGTGAGAGAGGATGGACTAAATTGTATTTGACGTCCCTAATCCAATTTTGAATTGTTTTCTATTTTGTAGGGACGACGAGGCCTGGGCTCTATATTCATTTGGGCCTCGGGTAACGGAGGACGCCATGTGGACTCCTGTAACTGCGACGGCTACACTAACTCAATCTTCACGCTCTCTATTTCGTCTGCCACCCAGGGCGGCTACAAGCCTTGGTACTTGGAAGAATGTGCCTCTACACTTGCAACGACCTACTCAAGTGGGACCCCAACGCTGGACAAGAGCGTGGCCACGGTGGACATGGACGGGCGTCTGAGGCCGGATCATATTTGCACTGTGGAACATACGGGGACGAGTGCTAGTGCCCCGCTTGCCGCCGGCATTGCAGCCCTGGCCCTTGAGGCCAATCGAAACTTGAGCTGGAGGGACTTGCAGCACTTGGTCGTGATGACGAGTAGGCCGAATCCACTAGAGAAGGAAGAAGGCTGGTATGTCAACGGAGTCCAGCGGAAATGTAAGACTTGAAAGAAAACGTTTAATGGTATAAGTATTGATGTAATTCGATTTTCCTTTTGTCGATTCAGTCAGTCACAAGTTCGGATACGGGCTAATGGATGCTGGGGCCATGGTGGATTTAGCTGTAAACTGGGCCGGCGTTCCGCCGCAGCACATTTGCAAGTCCCGGGAAATTCGGGAGGATCGTGAAATCCCTGGCACACACTTGGGAAAGGTCAAAGTATTTATGGACGTGGACGGATGCGCAAATAGCAACTCTGAGATCCGGTTCCTGGAGCATGTCCAGTGCAAGATCTCCCTCCGGTTCTTTCCGCGTGGAAACCTGAGGATCTTACTGACCTCGCCCATGGGCACAACGTCAGTACTGTTGTTTGAGAGGCCACGAGACGTCTCTAGCTCCAACTTCGACGACTGGCCCTTCCTCTCGGTTCACTTTTGGGGTGAGCAGGCTCATGGGCGCTGGACGCTGGAAATCATCAACTCCGGTTCCCGCCGAATCAATCAGCCCGGCATTCTGAAGAAATGGCAATTAATTCTATACGGGACGGATGTGAATCCAGTACGCGTTCGTTCTCGATCCTTCCCCCCACCGCCACAACCTCAGCCCCAACGACACTCCGCCTTCGAACCGCCAGTTTCCCAGACGCAGCCCCAGTATCGCCACGTACAGCCAGTAGTCCAACGGTATCATGTGCCAGAGGAATACTTGTACCCCGGAGCATCGGAGAACTCTCCCCAAGTTCAGAGAACGCCCAGCATTCGGGCTCAGTGTCAGAATGACTTTTGGGTCCCTGACCTTACAATCTGTGTCAATGCCTGTCCCGAAGGATACTTTGCTGAGGAGAGCCATCAGAAGGAGTGTCATTCCTGTTCCTCAAGATGCAAGTCTTGTTACAATAGTACTTCCTGTACGGCTTGTGAGCACAACTTGGTCCTCTATGACACGACATGTCTCCCAATATGTCCGGAAGGTTTCTACGAGGCTGACTCTTCTTGTGAACTCTGTCCAATGTCAACGTGTGCCTCTTGTGCTGGGGCCATGGGAAGTGAGTGTGTGAGATGTAAGGAGGGCCGGTTCCTGCACAAGAACAAGTGCTTGCCTCAGTGTCCTGGAAGGTTTCGGCCAACCCCGTTCAATGAGTGCATGGCCTGTCCCACTGGATGTCACTCCTGTGACGAGAACAAGTGCTTGAAATGCTCAGATGGACAGCAGCTGAGTGCTGATGAAACGTTTTGCACGGCGAATGGGCAGGTAAGACCCGTACATTAAAATAATGCCTACACTATTATATTTATAATAAGCTCAGAACTATTCACTAACAACTTGCGTGTATTGCTTGTGTGTCAGGAATGCCCTGTGGGACTCTTCCTGGACACACAAACAAATCGCTGCGTGGGCTGTGGGAAGGAAGAATGCTTACAATGCAACGGAATTGATTCTTGCACGGAATGTAGAGACGGTTCATTCCTTTACAATGGAGACTGCGTGCCTGAATGTCAGGAAGGTCTTTACCCTTCCCACAGTCAGAAGGAGTGTTTCACTTGTCCAAAACTATGCACTAAATGCACGTCATCTGATCAGTGCCTGGAATGTCGTGTTGACGGAATGCTTGAGGAAGGGCAATGTCTTCCGCATTGTTCTGAAGGGTAAGGACTGAAGTAAGGTGACTTCATTTGCCAATTGTTTTGCCACAGTTTCAGTTGTTATTCAGGCTGTTCCTTGACCTTGCAAATTCTGCAAGCAAGTGAGTGAAATCACCAAGTATTTCATTTGCAGAATACTTTCGTCACTGTTTAATTTACTTGGAATTGCTTTTGCGAGTACCAAAGTTCAATATACCTACTTACCTTAGTCCCTTAGTATACATATTTCGGAATTCCCTGTTCGCAGATTTTACAATGACGTGGGAGTCTGTGCCCAGTGCTCCGAAGCATGTAAAACATGTATTGGGAAAGGTAACTCGGAGTGTGTGACCTGCAACGAGGGCTATAGATACAATCGAGGCGGAACTTGTTCCCTTCTTAACAACGCCGTGCTGAAGGATCCCACAATTAGCGGTAGTCGAGAAATGTCTTGTACGGACGGATACTGGCTCAATAGATTGGACACGAGTTGTCAACCCTGTCATAATAGTTGTTCCAAGTGTACTGGTAAGTATTTTACTTGGAACTGTTGTAATGTGTCATGTGCTCATTCCGTTATTATATTACTTCAAACAAGTGTTAATCAATCCGTATTTACATATTACAGGTGGAAACCCTTACAACTGCCGGAGCTGTGTGCCTCCTTTACGACTAGATAGAGGCAGTAGTCGGTGCATTGAGTGTTGCCAAAATGTAGAAGACCAAGACTGTTGCCATTGTGATGCCAAGCGACATACACAAGATGAGGAAACCCCTTATACCAGAGGATATAATGGTAAGTAATACAAGATTTAGGGATGGAGGGTTTCCATTGTTGTTGCCTGTAATTTCATCTGATTTATGTTATTTCGTGGGATTTATCTACCTATTATAAAATTATAACTGACTCTACGCTGAACGCACGATTCCAGACGTATTTCTCAGCCTACGCCTACCAAAAAGATCACACAAAAAGTTATGACCAATCCGGTGACCAAGTTTAGTTGTTCAGATTTTTAGGGTCAAGGGGTCAGGACTTATGGACCAAAAACATGACCCCTAGCAACGAATATTTTTGACCTTTG
>JAQFZY010001883.1:0-13563 GCA_034696285.1 Hypogastrura burkilli | reverse complement strand
AGGGGAAAGGTACTTGGAAAATGTTAGAACGGAAGCCCATGTCCATAATGTACGTTTCACGACCAAGAATCTGTAGCCCTCCTTATGGCTTCAGTACGCAGCCAATAGAAATGATTGTAATGCTCTCGCGATCCCAGTTCCCAGTTAGCCATCAAGTCCTACTTTCTGATGTTCAAGCTAACAAGCTCTACGGAGAAACCAATGCAAAATGCAATCAAATGAAACATGAAAAATTATGACAGAAGCATTCTTCATATGCGGCATAACGCGTGGAGCATACAGGATGTCATAATTCAAGCTTCAACAGAAGGAATCTTAATTGTTAAAAAAAAAATCAGGAACAGACGTTCCTTTCCTAGCTGTACTGGAGGTCTCAATCTAGCTCAGACCACCCGTTTGTTTCATTGAAGATTTAAGCGTATTGTGGTTTTAAAAAATGCAAGAGGAGTAGCCTTTGCTTTGTATAGTTTATGGTAACCAGGAATTCAGCGGAGGGGGATAGCTAGCAATAAAAGTTTGTAGTTCGGAAGGCTAAGAAGTCTGATGGCCGGTTTCAAGTTCATAAATGAAAATTAATGGGACTTGAATAAATTGGACTTCTTGGGTTGCTTAGATTAACAATTAAGGAGACTTTGACTTACTCATCATAGAAGAGGAATTTGTCCGCCGAGCTCTCCATGCAAACACCTTTGGGCCCAATGGATTTGCTATCAATTGAAATGGAATGCTGGTTGAGTCCCGACTGGAACCATTGCCCCTTCCAACTGTCCGGTAATCGACAGTTACCTGAAATGAATAAAATCAAAATTATATAATTAGTTATTAGCGCTGCTTCTATATACCATATGTGGAAAATGCTAATCAAAATATTTAGTATAGATGCAGAAATCCGCGATATATTCTAAATACAAACCTAAACCGGTGAAAATGTCAACTTATTTGCCAAAGAACCTTCCATCACCATAAGAGTCGCTTTCATGCCTTTGATACCCGAAAATTCCATTCGTAAAGTCAACATCAGGACTTCGGACATTGACTTGGCTCCTCAGCTATCCTAAAATGTCCTGAATGTCAATATTCTATGTAAATACAACTGAAGTTTCCTTGCCCATCTTGGACTGTCTCCCTTTAGGCTGATGGGTGATGATATTGACATTGCCTATTGACACTTGTCATCACGTCATCCGAGCCATGCAAATGATATTGGATATTGGAGACAAGAAAGCAGATTACATTGCAGCGTAGAGCGTGCAAGCCTCCGACTGATGGCTGTATAAATGCAAGGAGCCTTCTCAGTTCCTGTTCCTGCACAGAATGGCAGTACAGAATCTGGAAGGTCTGGATTTAAACTGTAAACAGAACACAAGATCCGGGAGCATCATCAATATCTGTCACCAGCATCTGGGACAGCAACCCAATAGTTTGGGCTCTTTTCCTCCGCACCCGCACAGAGGGACCATCTCCAAAAATGTGGGGAAAATTGTTGAAAATCAGAACGAGCTCCTATAGAAGGATTCACTTTTTCCCAGAGACTGACAAGGAATATAAAATATTCCTTGGGCCCAAAGTGTCATTCCGCTTTGGGGAATTGGGCCAAGACAGCCTGAGACCCGGCTCGTCGGATCCTGGAATACATAACAAGTGCTCTGCCAGTATAATCCAAAATGAAAGACAAAATGAGTTAGGCTTCCAGGTTCCGCACGAAATCAACTGCTTGTCTTGCTTATGCATATTGTTTTTCGATTAAGTATGTTGATTTTTGGGTTGGGTTAGCCAGTGCTGCTTAGAGACGCATTAGCGATGTAGTTGAAAGTTGGATTTTAAAACAAGGAAAAAACATGGTAATAATGGCGCTTTACTAAATGCAGAATTAGTACAATGTGCACTGCATTGCAGCTCTGCGAATTGGATGTAGTATGTATATTGTAGAATTCAATCTTAGGCTTTGACCGGGTATCAAAGGAATTCCAGGATCTGGTTCTCATTTGACTCCCAAATTCCTCTATCAAACCAATTCAAGAAACAAGAAAAGACGGAGGCTGTCGTAAAATGGCATGGAATTGATCCTGGATTCCATTTGGAGTGCAGAGTAGTTTATAGGATTTTTGGGATTCCGCTAGTTCCTCTTCTTCATTCTTATTCCTTGCATCAGTTGGCAGGCTCCCCTTCAGCTCATTTGACTTTCCAATCCAACTGCAGAAGGAGGCCAGCTTTCTCCAATTCATGCAAAACTTGTCACGGATTTCCAAAAAGCTTCTCAAGCCTTCCTTCTGTAAAACTACCGAATTCATTCTCTCCTAAAGTTCCGTCAATTCTCTTCAATTGGCTGGCCATTCTTTGCCTATTGCATGCAAGTGAAAGTTTGAGGAGAAAGTAGTTTAAAAAAACAAAATTTAGCATACCCAAATTATCATGAAGCCTGTTCGAAAACTGATTCCAGTGCATCCCAAAACTGTGCTAAATAAACATTACTATAAGCTTGCTTTAATGGGATCCGGGTTAAATATATAGGCTGCCCTTAAATTCAAGAACGGGAATTTAGCCTATGTAGCTGCCTAGCGCGGGGTGATGGGCTGGTACTTACAGTACAGTAATTTATACTTGTATATTAGCCCTGAAGCCCCTCAAAGGCCCAGCATCTCACACATGCATGAACAAACAGGCTTAGGCTTCCGCCTACTGAATGGATTTTAATTTATGTAGAGCTCACAATAGTAATTGAATCCTTAGAACTTCATATAGAGCTTCGTAGCACATATACATAGGTCGTAACTGCAGCAGTTGAGTCAGCATTGAGTCAAAAGCAGAGGGAACCACCCCTTGCTCCCGCCGGCCTTTCAATCACCATTACGCTAATACAGCTTAAATCCTTTCCAAGTGAACAGTGCTAGAATCATGCGTTAAAAGTTCCAGAATTCGTCCGTTAAAGAACTGGATTCTCAAGCCATGGATGTGCCTGGTTTTAATTAGCAGGGCTTACACTACCAAGCATATATAATCATGCGGAAGTTAAAAGCTCGGAACAATCTGAACTTCCTGTAGCTAACTAGCATACATAAACAACAGACAATTTATTTTATTGTACGGCAGTTAATTGAGGAATAATTAAGTTTGGGACCCTCAAGAAGGAAATGACGAAATGAGTCTATTAAGTACTACGGCAGGCTGTGACCTGTGACACAATTGGGCCCCAGTTGTCAATGTCAATTGGTTTGACGTGAATTGAATCAGTTTAAAATGGAGAATATAAAGGGTATAAAGTAGTCGGGCCTTGATACGAAACTCTAGAGAACGGAACAGTCTATTGTGTGGAATACTTAATTTGATCTTCTGAATGGAAGTTGGTGGCTCAATGTGGCCACATGCTGAGCCAGCCAGGTATGCCTTAATATCCAGGCTCGACCTCGACTATATTCACTTAACAAGAGGGTACTATGGTCCGAACATTGTATTCGGTAGAAGGCGCTACTGCTACTACGGTCGGCCCGCTTTAATGAAGTAGGGCGGGGAGCCTGTTCCCCCTTAATCTCCCTTTAGACGTCCTGAATAGATCTTTTGAGAAAAAGGAGCTAGACGCAGCTGGAGGAAGTGTTTAATTGTTCGAATGCTTAGCCCGGGATCCTTGCTACAGCTTCCCCTCCCCTTCCACTCCAGAGAACTCTGGCCACAACACAAAGCCTGCCTGGCTGGGCTAAGCTGGAGGGAAACAGTTTACGAGTCGCTAGGCTGCTCCTTAATGATCGCATAAACAAGGCGGGTGAAGGTGAGGATTAGTTAAGGGCCAAAGGCAAGCGGACCCAATCATTGGCTTGGCAAAAACTGTAATTTACCCACGGCTTAAATTACGCCCAAAATTTACAAATATTTACTTCGTTCAGCGTGACAAATTCGCAGAACTCTCATATGTACATGTTCTTCAACAGTAGATTCGGAGTTCGGAGGTATAGTACTCACTACAATGCGCTACCGTCTTGAATTACCTTGTTCTGGACTACAGATACTCCCGGGTAGCTGGAAAGCCCGGGACTTCCCGCTATCTCGTCCATTAAACAATATATTATGTCCATTTTAGCATTTATAGGTTTCCCGCCGTGGAAAGAACTATCCATCATTCAGGGAATGCTACAGGAATGGAACATCTCTCGTCTTGATCTCCAAAAGTAAGAGGCTATTTTAGAAGACGAAATTGAAACCGAGGCGGAAATTGGTTCCGAGGGAGATGAATCTGAGTGGACAGGCCCAAGGAAGAGCTCTTTAACCACACAAAAGATGGGGATCAAGTTTCGACAGACGGCTCTGACCAGGAAAGCATATTTTGTCTCCAAGTCCTCCAAGCTCGAGTATGCCCAAGTTCATCAATACGCTGTCCTACATACCCAAGAGACTTCATCTTATTAGGAAAAGGATCCCTGTCTCCGCCTACATGCATGACTGACGAAGGCATGTCCACCGACATGACAGGGTCTGGCCTGTTTCCGGAAAAAGAGTATGTATATCCTATCCATGTGGTTGAGCGACGTGACATTTCCTTGGAGAAGGGCCTTTAGAGGACGCACAAAGGTAGGTAGGCTGAAACCCGAGTCCCCGCTCACTTAAGAATGAGCCCGTATTCGGAGTCTATTGGATCAATCTAATAATCTCTCCATTCTACCTTTTTATGAACGCACACTTAGAGTCCTATGGCTGGGTTTGAATTTGAAGGCCGGCTCAAGTTCCTCTGAAGTGCACTTACTATGTAATTCAAAACCTATTTGCGGAGAGCATTAGGAACCAGAAATTATTCGGTCCTTAACTGTAGACTCGGCGGCTGTAGCCTGCAGTATTTCAAAACAAGGATCTAATTTAAATATTTAATGCCCACAAATTCTAATAACCTAAATCATCAGAATAGCCTTAGTATGACTCTCTAAAATGTAGAGCGAATAAACGTACCACCTAAGGTTTTCATTTCGGGCTTGGCAACATGTCGTTTAAAGGATTTGAAACCAGGGCCCTTAAAATGAGTTTTCTGTCTCATGAGGTAGGATTACAGAATTTTGGTCTCCCGGAGTGCGAGGGCCCGAGTTTTTATGTCAATGCCATATAAATATGCATATTTCTCTGTTAAGATCAGTCTGAAGTCCATGATGTTATGGCTTCACTGTAGTCGGTTATTCTCAGAGGATTCGGAGTCATACGACTCTGACCATAAACGTCAATCATATCCGCCTCCTCCAGTTAATTGCAAGGGGAAAGAGGAAAAACTAATTCCAATCCGCGTGTCCTGTCACTGTCCATTAAAATAGTCCGAGCCCGAATAACGGACTTCTAACCTCATAATTATTAATCTGGCTAAGTTACGTGAGTCATGTCAAGCGTAGCGTAGTGTAGAACCCTTTGTTTGGTCAGGATGCGTGCCCTTGGGGGCTCTGTTCCAAAATAGGCATCACCCACATGTCCTTTACTCGGTTAATAATATCAAGTAGACTACAACGTAATCATTGTGATGGTATAATACAATAGCCGGAGGAGATCCACATTACAGTAGATGTAATATTTTCGGGCCCCGGCTTGACGTAAAATGGAATGCGAACTCCGGTAAACCGGAACCCCTAATGATAACAACCATGTAGGACTAAAGGCCCGTCTGAAATATGATGCTCAAGCCTACCATGACATGCTCCAGGCAAAATCAGATCCATTATTTCAAGTGACCGTTTCCTCGAAGCCCGGAACCGCTTTTTCCGAATTGAACTCGAACAAGTAATATATCTACATCATTATTTGAACATTATGTTCTGTCCCTGAGTCCTACAGTATGTATGTACGTATTGATTTGGACTCCCCATCCCCAAATAGTGAAAAACTTACTCTGTTTTGTATTGTAAAATAAAAACCTTCTCCCCCCAACAGCCTACAGTTTATGGCATTGTCAGGCTTATAGGCAGTGACTTTCTTGCATAGGAATTATTCGTATTGATTAAAATTAGAATATTTATAAATATGTAGGAACTACTAATATAACGACGTCGCCTTTAATTTTTGAACCATGAACCGCTCATGAACCGTGTATTGTCGATTAATAGTTAATGTTTGAATTAGGTACACCTTGTACTTAATTAGACTATTCTGGTCCTGGTTGGTAAGGGCAATGGCGAATATAAAAACATAAAGAAACTCACTAAGGGTTATTAAAAAGTGTAAGCAAAAGTATAAAATTTGTTGCTAGGGGCCATGTTTTTGGGAATTAAGGGACTGACGCTTTGACCCTAAAACTATTACCAACGAACATGGTCACCGGACGGGTCAAAACTTCTTGTGTGCATAGTTTGGTGTGACTGGGTTGAGAAATGTGGCCGAAATCGAGGTGAAACTACAAAGTGTTATAATTTTATAATGCTAGAAGAAATTTTATAAAAAATATAATATTACATTCACTTAACTTAATAATAAGAATACCCAGCAGAGGAGCGTAGGTAAGATAAGTTAGAAATCCAGGTATTTCCCAAATTGTTCCAGATGAAAAGCTCAGATGAATGAAACCATATTTTCTTTGATTTCGACTCTGAAGAAAGCCTCGTGTATTCAAAAGAAAGTAACCAGGAATATTGAGCCTTTTGATTTGAGCACAGAAGAGAGCTCGAAGAGTAATGCTTTTACGTAAAGCCTTACAATACTCCTGCTAGATTATGATGAGTTCGGATCGAAATAAAAATTGCTCAAATTCGTAGGGGCGTACACATTCAATGCACAGAGTTGAGCTTGTTTATCAAAGGAAAGTCTTAGAATTCATTTTTCTTTGCTCCTTCCATGTATGGACCTGGATATGGTCTGATATTAAAGGGGAAATAATTTGACTTGACAGAAAATCATTAGGAATCATCGGTTGGTACACAGATACGGGATTTTGAGAGTACAGATACAAACCTTGGGCACGTGTGGTGCATTGTGACGCTAGATAGCTATTTAAATGACAAGCTATGGTAATAAGGTCTTATTAGCAGGAGTTCCAGATCGACATCAAAAAGGCTTGAAGCTCCTTATGTGTGAATGGCGTTCAAATGAGTAGTAGAAGTCGATTGAATATGATGATGGCGGAGGCTTGACGAACCTAAAAGCTCATGAGCCCAAATGATTAATATTAACTTTAAAACAGTTCCGATTCGCTGTTCGTAATTTCATGGTTCCGCACACTGTAATTCCTGAGGCTAATGAAATGAGCACTATGGCGTCACATGGCCTATTACAAGGCTCGAAGGACCTCGTTTGCTGCCAAACTAACACAGAAACACACTTCTCCCACATTAAGCACCTCACAAATCATCCATTCCGAAATCCGACTAAAGTAAGAAGCAAATCTGACACGTTCATGCTCACACTAATGCGTTTGTAGGCACCGTAAGGGCACCTCCAATCCTCGTATTTACCCTTGCGGACTGTGGTATAAACTGCATGGAAATAGAATTACGTAGTTTAGTTGAAACAGAAGAGCCGATGAGATGAGTTGTGGAGCTCTTAAAATATGGCGAGTGGCAAGTAATCAGATGGAGGCCAATGGGGGTGTTTGTTGAAATGTTCTTAAGGGGAAACATGCACTAAATTCTCAAAAGCACTACATATTACATAGTCAAAACTCTGACCGCAGCTAGAAATACTTTCCTGCTCTACAGTGTTGCGTGCAAAATGAAAATGGCCACGAGTTCCAGTATCAGATAAACTGGATGAGGAACTTCCTCCGCCCCGCGTGATGAATGAGCCGAACCGGAGTCCAGAATTTGAAATCCGAAATCTGCGCTCCCTCCTTGAGATTTATTGCCAAAACCAGCCCTCGTTAAAAATATGCCGTAACTCAGTTTCGAGGCGCGGAGCGGAGTAATAAGTTTTCAGACGGAAATTGCTTCTTGAAAGAAAAATTCAGACCAAGTAAGCGAGTACCTATGTGCCTCTATTTTAAGACACCAATTAAAACGAGCTCCGCTGTATGCTTATTATTCCTTTGGGTCATTGAGCCAAAGGAATGAGCATGAAGCCGCTACTTGTACACCCGAAGAGTCCGTGCCAAGAATCCTGAAATGTGTTGAGAGGACATTAACGACCCCGGACCGGTTAATGACTGTGGGCTGGCATGTAGTTCACGCTATAGGCTGACACTTTAAATGAGCCTGACGACTGCCTGGACCCAGCTCTGCCCTCCCATGCAAATTAACGGAGGGGAAATAAATTGTGACCCGCCTGTTGTCACCTACTTGGCTCAGTGTCCAGAACTGTCCGGAACCCGATAAATAGAACCTCCAAGCAGTTAAAGGGAAAGTGAGAAGGGCCGGCCGAATAAACGGCTCAACCGAATTGATTATATTTTAGCTGGAAAAGCGGAACTTCATCCCTACTGTTACTGTACCAAGAGGGAGCTTGGAAAAGTGCTCAACATATTGAAATTATATGTATAATTCAAATCCACTTAGGGACCCGGGAACAGGGCTTTTCGTACGGAGGGGAAAGCCCTGCACTGTAGACTGAGGATTAGTCGAACTTATGCGTCCATTTGAAAAATGCCGTATAGCCTAAGCCACTTAACTATTGATTTTTGCGAGTGGAGGCCGGGGAGAAAAAATCCCTTTGTAATTTTAATCCTATGATCTTCCAACTTCGTCTGATCTCTGTATTGTAGCCTGAGTGAGCATGCTCATGCTCCCAAAATGTACTTCCGTTATTTGTACTCTAACAAGGGGTTATACATACCTCATCTCCCCATGTATGTATCAATCGCATAACCACAATGGGGCACAAAATATGAAAAGTAAAATATGGATATTTCCATTGTAAAGTTCGCATTTTTTTGTGCTATGAATGCAATTTTTCTCCTCGGATTTCTATCTACTTTCCCCAATATAAAAGGAATTACTAACTTTCACCAGGTAGCTCTAACTCAATGTATTCAAATAGATTAATATTGTTGATTCTGTTTATAAGTCTCACCTTCGCATATTGACCAAGACGCCCAACCGAAGGCAGCACTCTACTCTACGTCATTTTTCTTAGCCTAAACGCCTGACCTCACCACTCATTACTTTTACTTTATCATTTCATTTATCTTCATAAGACTGAACCAAGGGAACATTTCTGCCCTTCCTGGCCTCAAAGTTAAGTTTCTCCATCTCCCAGCCTTTTTTCTTTTTCTGTCACATTAATCATACTAAATGATTATAACTCCGTCCCTTTCTTTTTTAAGTTCCCCTGAGCTGTGTTACTCCAAGCGGAACAGGGGGCACCGAAAGGCTCAGCACGTGGCCCTCAAAATATACTCATGGTGTCTCCACTTTCTCCACCATTTAAAAACCCGATGGCAGTCGAGCCAGACCGGGGACAATAATTCAAAAAATTGGTATTCGGAACGGAGGCCAGTACGTTTGGAATGTGTCAGTCAGGGGGAATTTCTTTTTATGGCCAGATGGGGCCTTCGAGTCCTGCAATAGCTAATAAGTCCCGTAAGTATTACCTTCACTCGAGAAAGTGAATCTTAGGAAGTATGTATGTATTTACTAAATCCTTCCATCACTCTCAGGTAGGATGGGCTCCTTATGTATATACCTTTATATGTATGTATACATGCGTAGGATACACGAAACGAAGGCCCAGTAAGATTGAATTTAATAGAATGGCAAGAAGACAAGCAAATCCGGCGTAATTTTCTCTTTACTTTCACTAAATCCTAAATCCGACCTGACAGGTGATGGGGGGGCTTAAGGAGGAAGGGTTCGGGAAACCAATTTGGTTTTATTTGTATAAATGTGTAACATGCTGGGCCCTTAATCTTTGAAGCTTACGCTCCTATATACGTATGTATTTAAGTTGTACGTGTAATCGAGCGTGTAGGGAAGATTTGACGCCTGAGTTTCGTTATTGTGCATTGCATAACATATACTAAAGGAAACAACTAAATAACCAATACAATACCTACTCAATATTTATACAATTTATCGACAACTGGCTTAGTACTTAATTCAGTTGACACTGTTTTAGGAAGAAATTCCTACCATCTTCCATATAGAGGGAAAGCATGGTTTGAGGTCTGCTGGAAGAATCAGAGTCCGGCCCAATGCTCAATATAATCATCAATCAACGTATGCAATATGCAATAGGCGGAAACCAATAAGGAAATGAGAGAAGGGATTCTTCTGGAACCGATCTGTCATAGAACGCGATCTGGAGACAATCCACATATTCGGCTGAAGCCCTATAGGCACTTGCCTATACAAAGACGTCTTTCCTTCCTAAGCCACTCAATCTCAGTTCTAATTTAGCTGGGCTCCACTTCGCCTTCCCTTTTGACTGTCTCCATCATCCAGGCCGTCATTTCATCCCAGTCACATCCTCACCAAACCCTATTACCAGTCTGTCACAATCACAATGCAGGCATAATGCTCGGCGTCGTCCCCGTCATATGCTGCAGCTCCATAATATAGTAGGCCTGTCACTCATCCCTGGCGGGCTTAGTAATCACGCCCTCAGAATTTCCATATATAACCCAATGGAAAATTAATGTAATTGTGGGTGGGACTCGCCTCCGGCGGAGTTCTGACTTATGAATCCCTGACGGCCCAATTTCCACTCTTCATTTCCCGAACATGTTCCGGAAACCCAAAATTTCTCCTTTTCGCCCGGAGGCATTGGAGACAAGGCAAACTTTCCCCCCTATTTACACTGAGACACAGGCCCTCTTAAATCTTTCGAATGTGAATTGAATTCCAGTTTGGAGACAGAGTCTGGAGCCGATAAGCACTGCACATTGGGCTTGGATTCTGATTTCGGATCCGTCCATCCCTCCGCATTCCCGTAGTATAAAACTGAGGCTGATCCCGGGCTCAGGCCAAAAGCCAGAAGGGGAATCAGATAGTAGGCTAGAAGCTGGAGTCAATGTAAACCTGTAATTCAATCCTGACTCCAATGGCACCAATCTCAGTCCCCCTTTTCATTTTCCAAGAATAATCCTGAACTCTACAGCTACAGCGACTTCCTATCAAATTTCAAAGGAGAACTATTCCGGTCCCCAATTCTATTTCAAATCACAACCTAGAACGTCCGGAGAATACGACGCAGGACCAAAGAGTCCAAGCCCTTCTAATTATCATTCCAGCCTGCCAAATAGGAAGCTGTCCAACCCTTGTTAGGCCTACAAATTGCCCTCTTCTCAAGCATATGGCGTGGCAGGGGTAGAATCCACTTCTAAAAGCTGTAATTATTCTTTCCAGGGCAGGGGGAGAGTTGTTGTTCTTCACCTTTTAATGAACTCTCCCCACGTCCACTTATTACCTCTTATGCAGTACAAAATCTGAAGCTCTTAGGTCCCCGAGCCGACAGTACCTACATAATGCATTTCTCAGGGATTGTTTTGGTGATAATGCGTCAAAACATGAGATTACGAGTCTAATAACATGCATATCCTCTGTAGTAGTAGTAAGGAGCTTTTTCGAGAAAATGGATTCCCTGCTGACTGTAGGTGTAAATCTACATGCATCTTCCATTCTCCCCGCCTTGGTTCCATGCATAACAATTTAAGACTACATCATCCCGCCCGCCTTCCATTACTCTTTATAAGAGCGTCCTAAGGGAGAGACAAGGGCCCACACCCCTTCCTACATGTCAATCTTACACTTTCAACCCAGCAGTGAGCAAGGCCCCAAAAGCTCGGGGTCTCCCGGGAAGGGGCATGATAGGATCTGTATCATTTATTGTTGTAAATAGATGAGCGCCACCTGGGAAAGATACAGAAATGTGATTGGGGACTCTCTAGGCCGTAATCACATTCGGAGATGTAGGCACGGAGGGCGGGATAAGCTTTTCGGCCCTTTCTACGACATTGTCTAATGAATGCAATTCTCACCCGGGCCCGGGAACCCTTTTCAGATAATGTGTATCTCACCTGACTAAAGAATCCCGAAACAGGCAGGCCATTAGATCTAAACAACCTGAGCCAACAGCCAGCGTGGAATCTTGCATGTGCCTAGGCTCTGGGAGTGGAAACAAATGGAACCCTACGAGCCTCACCATATAACTTTTACCGGAACAAATACGTATATTTTTAAAGGTAAGTCAGAGTCAGAAACAGGACGTCCATCACTCTATTTTTTTTACTGCTCTGAAGTCTGGAGTCTAGAGCTAAATAAGTAAAGTGGGAAAAAGAAATGCTTCGTATACTTGGGTTGGTCTTCACTCAACTTTTGGATTTTTTTTCTTAGGGGAAAAAGAGTTATTTCAAGAAAGGCCTTGAGGTTAACTACTTCATTCTGCGGAGATTCTGTCAGATTTTGGGGTGCTCTTTGGATAGCCGTAACTGCTAAAGATACAACATCTGTGCCTACCGAGGTTCGGAAAATCTGTATTACAAAAAAACATCCCTGGCTCAGGTTTAGCGGGCCCGTACCAGCACAAACCTCCCACTCTCTATTGTAGTGAATTTTTGTAGAGCATTGTAGCGCTTACTTTTTGGAAAACAGGCAGTCCCTGATAATGTTATACGCTATACATTATATTCATTCCTGGTCAACTATGAGAAGTTCGTCTAAACCGGAAGTTGTTTTTGTTTATGAGCTTAGGGCATTTTAAAAGGCTTCTTTTCGGTAAATTACAGGTTAGATTCCTTGATACCTAAGCCCCTGTCCCTTTGAAGTGGGTTCGTTAGGCTTATCCTCATATCTTCCTCTGAGTCTTCACTTGGTAATGATTATGATTACAAGTTACGATATTTTGTCCAGATTCCGAGTTCCCACATTATTTCCCAATTTAGGCCCTGGCTGGAGTTCAGCTTTCGAGTAATCTAAAATACCCATGTCAAACCGATGCATAGATAATTCACCTTGTGTCACTTTGCCTTCTAATTTCCTCTCGGGGTACCAGAGTAAATCAGGTTAGCCTAAGTATCCCTGAATCATGTACCTAGAGTCCCCACTGTAGACTCTTCCAGGGAGACCAATGAAGTTAACAAAGTTCCCATGATGGACTGGACAAGTCCATTAATTTACCGCACGATTCGGACATCCAAGATAGTCCTAACATTCAACCCCTGCCCAAAAATTCAATTTGGGAGTTCCTCCAGGGTCCGAAAATTTCCTACATCAGTAATAAGGACCGAAACTTTAACTAAAATATACCTGAAAATATGCAATTAAAGTCATTTCCATTTTAGGAAATTATTATACATAGCGTCTTCAATTCTAAGACAACGTCGACTCCAAATTAATAATGGTTTGTCTTTGAATTTATAAATCCGTAATAAGTACAAGATATCTATTTGAAACAATGCTCAAAGTTTCAATTGATTTTTTTCCTCTTGATTTCCAAGGTTTTGATGTACAGTATTTTTCTACGAGTAGATATGTGTAAAATTTGTTTGAAAGAATCCGGAACCCCACTTCCTTACGACACCATAGGGGTCATGAACCCTTCCATATTGTAAATTAAACAATGAGCTCGTTAATGCTTTGACAATTCCTTTAGTATCTCCAGACTTAGGGGCCATCCATAAACGACGTCGCCGAAAAAGCGCATTTTTTGACCCCCACCCTCCCCCTAGTCGCTTTTCGTCGA